>PVLC010001336.1:0-131144 GCA_004027655.1 Graphiurus murinus | reverse complement strand
AAAGCAGGAGCCTCAAAACAAAAATTCAATAGATATTACAAGGTAAAATTGAAAAAATTATCCCAAAACTCAAGGATGATTAATATGAGAAAAAAATGGTAAGAAAAATAGAGCTTTAATTCAGAAGCTAACACTCCCAACTAATTGGAATTTCAGGAAAAGAGAACAAAGAAAATAAAATGAGGAAATAAAGAAAAAGAATTCCCAGAACCAAAGGACACAAATCTCCAACTTCATAAAAGGGTCCACTACAGCCAAATATGAGGTATGAAAAATAGCCCAGATCAAAGCACATGAACATCAGGAATAAAGAGGAGATCGAAAAACTTCCAGAATGTAATGACAGGTCATATTCAAAAGGACCAGGATAAGAATGGCATAGGATTTCTCAAGAATATCATATCTAGAAAATAAATGAGGCAATATATTCTGAGAGAATCAATTTCTATCTTAATTCTGTAACAAGGTACCTCCCTGTACCACCAACACTCCAGCCCCGCCAGGCCCTGCAATTCATATGTTGAAGCCCTAACTCAATATGACAGTATTGGGAGATGGGAATCTTTGGGAGGTAATTAATTAGGTTTAGATGAGGTCATGAGGCTGGAATCCCTATGATGGGATTAGTGCCCATAGAAGAGTCTCTCAGAGAGAGCCGGGCATGGTGGCTCATGCTTGTAATCCCAGCATTTGGGAGGCTGAGATCAGAGGATCCGGGTTCGAGGCCAGCCTCAGCTACTTACTGAGGCCCTCTGCAATTTAGTGAGACCCTGTTTCAAAATAAAGAATAAAAAATAGGGCTGGGGGTGTAGTTCAGAGATAGAATGCCCCTGAGTTCAATCCCCAGTACCTCCAAAAAAAAAAAAAAAAAAAAAAAAAAAAAAGAAGAAGAAGAGTCCTCAGAGAGCCAGGCACTAAGGTGCATGCCTATAAATTCCATACTTTGAAAGCTAAGGCAGGAGTATTGCAAGTTCAAGCCCAGCTTGGGCAATTTAGCAAGACCCTATCTCAAAATAAAAGAGGCAAAAGGGCAGGGCATGTATATAAGTGGTAAAGTACCCATGGGTTCGCTCCCCAGTACCACACACACAGACATCAGAGAACCCTCACATGAGTTCCCATCAAGAAGGCAGCAGGCTACAATCCAGGAAGTGGACCATCACCAGACACCTGGTGATTAGCACCCTGACCTCTAACTTGCAGCCTTCTGAACTGTGAGAAATAAATCTTGTTGTTTAAGCCCCTCAGTGCCATTGTTTTTATGATAGCCCTATTTGACTAAGACACTATTAATCGTATGTGAGTACTAAACAAAAAACATTTTCAGGCATGGAAGTTCTCAAAAGTATATATTCCATGCATTCTTTCTTAGGATGTGCTAAGATGAGCTTCATTAAAATGAGGCAATAACAAAAGAAAGAAAAAGACATGAAATGCAAGAAGCAGGGGATTGACACTGGAAATCCATAAAGTCAAGTCCTGGGGCAATAACTGTGCAATTGTGCTGTTTTAGATTCAAACATTCCAAATTGGAGGAAAATGGAGGGCTCTAGGGAAAGAAAAAAAGAAACAGCATAAGATATGTAGTAAGTATCTGACAGTTTTGCCATGCATATAGTTAACTGAGTGTGGAAAGAATTAACAATAGATACATAAGAAATGAAGCAAATTAAAATATGGGATAATTTTAGCAGAAAAGATATATGAGAAATAAAATAATACAGTCTATGACTCAATGTAAATAATATTTACATAATTTAAATGAGGTCCTACCTATGGGAATCTTTAGCATAGTAGTCATTAAACATAGCCATTCACCTGGAAAATTGCTATGGGTTTTTTGTTTGCTTGTTTTCCGTACAAGTTTCTAAGTACTAATCATATAGGATTTGAATTCTATACATGTGAGGTGGGAAGTAAAGTTGGTTTTTTTTTAAATATCTTATTAAGTTCTTTGGGTGTTTTAAAAGATTAGACAAGTTTGGCAACCATTTGTGTAAAAAATACTGAGGAGAGCCGGGCGTGGTGGCGCACGCTTGTAATCCCAGCATTCGGGAGGCTGAGACCGGAGGATCTGGGTTCGCGGCCAGCCTCAGCTACCTAGTGAGGCCCTCCGCAACTTAGTGAGACTCGGTTTCAAAATAAAGAATAAAAAATAGGGCTGGGGGTATAGCTCGGAGGTAGAACGCCCCTGAGTTCAATCCCCAGTAATGCAAAAAAAAAAAAAAAATACTGAGAAAAGTGAGATAAACATCTTTATACTTAAGCATCAACTTTCTCTAAAATTATTAGACATGTTTTTCTGATCTTTTGTAATAAATAAATCTACATTTTCCCCTGGGTCCCATAATTATTCTTATTTATAGAATCATGGTAGAGAAAGAAGGAAAGAATTTTTAAAGTAAATCCTTGATGAAGTTGTGAGTTTCATGTAATAATCTTTTTATATTTATACACAGAAACAGTAACCTGTTCTCTAGCAATATTAAGGGAAAGAATAAAAGGAAATGACTTAAACTACAGTAAAATAGCCTGAGAGTAAGGAAGTTTCCTGACATTGAGATTTGTTAAACATTAACATGTGTTTCCAGGGATATTATGAAATATTCACCTTGGAGAGTTTTTAGAAAATATTCCCCATCTGCCTGGGTTAAAAACAATTAAGCCTGAAAGAAAGAAGGCTGGGAAGGCTGAATACATTCATTCAGTAAATAATTGTTGAGCTACTTCTAAGTACCTAACACTGTGGTAAGTGTTACTTTAAGAAAGCTTTTTTTTATTTTTTATTTTTTATTTATTTATTTATTTATTTATTTATTTATTTATTTATTTATTTATTTTTGTGGCACTGGGGATTGAACCCAGAGGCATTCTATCATCTAACTACATCTCCAGCCCAATTTTATTTCCTATTTGGAAACAGGGTCTCACTAGGTTGCTGAGAGTATCACTACTTGCTGAGACTGTCCTTGAACCTGCAATCCTCTTGTCTCAGACTCCTAAGTACTGGGATTACAAAGTGTGCACCACTATGCTCAACTTTAAGAAAGCATTTTTTTATTCGTTCATGGAATAATTATCAAATGAAAGTGTATGAATAGATCTTCATCAAGAAGAACTTCTAATATTTAATGTTTATTTGAATAAAAAAATCCAAGATTAATTGCTGCAAGAAAATTATCACATTTATTAACAAAATGTATCAAGTTTAGAAAATGTTTTGTTATAATTTTGTAATAAAATAAACACATTCATAAATTATGTTTATAAACATTTTATGAAAGAATCCACTACATTTTTCAGAATTTGCAGTTTATCAAATACACCAATCACAATTTTATTTTCTGTAGTTAGAAAACATAATGGGAGAATTGGAGTAGGGACCAGTTCCATAAAGCAATCAAAGCAATGAAATATTAATCAATAATGTTATAGAAAACATGCCTTCTCTATATGAAGAACTTGGTAGTGATTTACTGAAATATGTCAAAGAATACTTGAATAAATGGACAATTTCTAGAATGGAAGAATCAGTATTATAAAGGTGTCAGTTCCCCACAAATTAATCTATAGATATAATGAAATTCTAAATAAATTCCCATGAGTGTACATGTTGTATTAGTCAGCTTTCTGTTGCTGTGACAAAATAGCTAACATAAACAGCTTAAAGAAAGAAAGGTTCATTTTGGCTCATAGTTTTATAGGTCTCAGGCTATATTGCTTTGGGACTGTGGCAGCACAGTACATCATAGCAGGAATATGTGGCAGAGAAGGCTTCTCACCTTGTGTTGGTCAGGAAATAAAGATAGAGGAAGGGTCCAGGGTCCCAATATTCCTTTCAAGGGCATGCTCTCAACAACCTAACTTACTTCCACTAGGTTCACTTCCTAAAGGTTCCAACACATCTCAGTCGCATCACAGGCTGCGAGCAAGCCTTTATCACATGGGTCTTTGAGGAACATTTATGATCCAAACCAAAACAGATGTTGGTGAGTAAGTGTAATATGGAAAACTGATTATAATGTTCATTAAAAAGAATAAATACATTAAAAAATACCCAGAAATAAGTGGCACATTGACCATAGAAGTTTAAAGTCTCTACCTCTAATGTCCCACCAAAAACATGGCATTAAATGAATACCTGAAAAGAATACATTGACTCTTGAAAAGAAAAAGGAGAAAAATCAAAAATACTTCTATATATGGTGAACATTAGGTTGAGTTAAGCCATGTTGAGTATTATATCATAACTAGCTGTTTTGTTTTGGTGAATATTCAGCTTAAAAAGATCAGGTGATTATTACTCCACTTCTTGAGGTTCCCAACACTACTGATTTAAAACTAACATAGAAGCCGAGCGTGGTGGCGCATGGTTGTAATCCCAACATTTGGGAGGCTGAGACCAGAGGATCCAGGTTCTCCGACAGCCTCAGCTACTTAGTGAGGTACTCCGCAACTTAGTGAGATCCTGTTTCAAAATAAAGAATAAAAAATAGGGCTGGGGGTGGACTCATCATTTCAGAAGTTTCAGCCCAATGTTGGCTGGCTCCATTGTCCTGGGCCTATGGTGAGGCAGAACATCATGGTGGAAAAGCAGAGTGAGCAAAGCTGCCTCCCTCATGGCAGCCAGAAAGGAGGGAGAGGGAGGGAGGGAGGGGAGGGGGAGGGGAGGGGAGGGGAGGAGAGAGAGAGAGAGAGAGAGATAGAGAGAGAGAGAGAGAGAGAGGAGAGTAGCCATAGCCATGGACAAGATAAAGATATACCCTTCCAGGGCATTCCCCTAGTGACTGACCTACTTCCTCCAATTAGGCCCTAGTTCTTACAGTTTCCATCACCTCTCAGTAGTCTATGTAATTATCAACCTATCAGTGGATTATCCCATTGAGAAGATCAGAATCTTCATGATCTCATCATTTCCCCAAAGCCCCCCCCTCTGAACATTACTGCACTAGTGACCAAGCTTTCAACACATGAACCTTCAGGGGACATTCCAGAGCTAGACCATAACAGATATTGTATGCTAGAGTCTTTCCCCAAATGTATATGTAAAATTTGTAACTGTGGTGCTGTGGATTGAAACCAGGGCCTTGTGCATGCTAGCCAAGTGCTGTAGTATTGAGCTATACCCCTAATCCCCATCTATATTTTAGAATGAGGCATTAGAAAACACTGGGTGGTACTATTTGAGAGGTAGGCTTCATTGGAAAGTGTTCTGTGTTAGGATTTCCACAACTAGGGCACCTGGTTCTTCCATTATTTTGAGCCCTCCAGGGATTCAGTGAGATGAATCAACATTCTTCTCTTTGGTAGTCATCTTAACTTATAGCATCCTCCCTTTTCTGTTATAATTTCACCATCTGTTTTCTATCTTTGAGAAATTTGTTGATAGCTTTTGCTAAGTGTATTTTTTATTTTTCTCCTTTTTCTTTTCAAGAGTCAATGTATTAGTGAGGCCCTTCATAACTTAGTGAGACCCTGGTTCAAGATAAAAAATAAAATAGTATTGGGAGTGTAGTTTAGAGGTAGAATGTCCATGGGTTCAATCTCTGGCATCACACACACAAAAGGAAATGGGGTAATTGATTCAAGACATTTAAAAATAGTGACAATTGACTTAGGCAACATCATCAAAAAATCCTAAATTTCTAAGTGAAAGCAAATTAGGAAAGCAAATTAGGAAAAGAATAATTACATAGTCAAATATTTCCCCATATGCTATTTATTAATTATAGAATGGAAAATACCTTATACTGGAGACATTTGGCAGATGCACCTAAATCAAGTGATAAAAGTTAATATCACAAATAGTGGGACAAATTGATATCATATGCCTCCTGATGTGATGTATTGAAAAGACCCCATCAATATTTATGTAGTATTCCTGACATATATATATATATATATATATATATATATATATATATACATACACACACACACACATAAATCAGAGGCATAAGAAAATATTAAAAATATCAGACAATTCCAAATTGAGGGACATTCTACAAAATAACTGGCTTGTAGCTTTCAAAATGTCAATATTGTGAAAGACAAAAATGCCTGAGGAACTACTTTAGATTAAATACATACAAAAATGGAAAATTAAATGCAAGTGTGACCCTGGATTGAATCTTGCATCATCATTTTGAAAATGTTATAAAAATAGCTAGGGATGTAGCTCAGTGGTAGAGCATTTGTCCAGCATGTGCAAGTCCCTGGACTCAATTCTCAACACTACAAAAAATAGTTATAAATTATATTATTAGGATAATTGGTGGAATTTAATAAGGTTTATGAATAAAATACTGTATTAATGCTAAATGTTTAGAACTTTCATAATTGCACTATTATTAGTAAATGAATATCTTATATTTAGGAAATACAAACTTCAATATTTAAAGGTAAAGGGATGAGTTGTGTAAAATTTACTCACAAATGGATTGAAAAAACTGGGCATCAGAATGACATCTAATTGAGGAGCCCAAGATAATATCTGAGTGAAACACCTCTCCTCAGGTGCTGTAGAGCTCGAATCAAAACTGCATAAAAGCAGCTTTTGGTGGAAGAAAAAAAGCAACAAAACAGTAAACAAAGTAACGAAAATTGTGCAGTTGAACAGAATCCAGAAAGCAGACCAGGGAGAGCAAAGGAGCCCGAGGGCAAGGTAGCAGCACACTCCGTGGAATGGCGGTAGCCATTGAACCAGCAGCCCCGCCTGGTGCAGGGTCTACTAAGTGCACTGAAACATCTAACGATCTCCTGCATACCCAGCTACCAGATGTGGAGTAAGCTACTCCAGAATGCCACACCCTAATCAGGCAGCATATCCTTGCATGATGGACAGTGACTGGAATGCCTGGGACGACCAGCCTAAGCTCGAGGCAGAGACACCCTAGCTCACCTCTCCCTACAGAGCCAGAGCAGCACTCAATTGCGCTGTAGAGCTTGAATCAAAACTGCCACAAAAGCAGCTTCTTAATGGAAGGAAAAACAGCAGCAAAAAAGTGAACAATGTAACAAAAATTGAACTGCAGCTGAACAAAACCCAGAAAGCAGACCTAGGAGAGCAAAGGAGCCGATGCAGCTGCCATTGAGCAACCTGCCCAGAGCCGGGTCTACTAGCACCAAGATATCTAATGACCTCCTACATACCCAGTGACCATATGTGAAGTAAGCCACTCCAGAATTCCACACCCTAATCAGGGGGCATATCCCCGCATGATCAACAGTGACCAGAACACCTGGGACAACCAGCTTAAGCCTGCAGCAGGGACACCCCAGCTCACCTCTCCCTCCAGAGCCAGAGCAGCACTGAACTGTAAGTTAAACTGCACTCTCGAGGAGGACTCTGTGCAAAGGACAGACTCAGTCACCCACCCTTCTAGCAAGTGGATAGGAGCAGAAGTGTGGGAAGGACCTAGTGAATACAAGGCATTTTCCAAGGTGCATATAGGCACATTAACTACCAGAATCCCCCAACATATACACTATCTCTAATCTTTACCATATATCAGCTCAACACACTCAAACTCTTATTCCACTGCACCATACCTTCTACTTTACCCTATTCCTGCATTCATCACTGTGACTCCTCATCCAACCTAGGACTGCTAAACCCTAAGGATAAACTCACCTCTGCTGATAGAAAGAAGAGCTCAACACATCCCACACAAAGGCCTAAAAACACAGAGACCACAAACTGTCCTACTCACACCTCTAAGATGAATCCCCATAACAGAAGCAACAAAGGAATCCTAGAAATCAACGCCTGAAACCCACCAATGACACCATTAGGGTGGACAGAAGAAGCCCTACAGTAATTGCAACTCAGTACAAGATACTATTCACAGAGAGAAAATAAAAATAAGAAACCTATAGATTAAGAGAAAGCTTGCAAGAGCAGCAAAAATATAAATTTAAGAACAGGGAAACCATGGGAAGGAAAAATAGCAAAGAAATAATGAGCCACCACAATCCCACAATAACAGAACTCACCAGCACAGAATGGCAGAGATTGCCAGAAGAACAAGTCATATCTTTAATAGTAGAAATGATATAAGATTTCCAGAAAGAATGCAGAGAGAGCTGGAGAGAAATGAAGGAACAAATAAACAAAGAATCTGACACCTGAATAGGAATCAAAGAGAAGCCTTGAAGGAAGTGGAAGATGCAATAATTGAAGTGAAGGCATCAATACAAACTATAAACAGTAGATTAGACCACAGGGAAAATAGAATATAACTCTAAGAAGATGACCATTCCAAAAATTAATGCACAGTACATAATTTAGAAAAAAAATTGACAGTATGAATTGGACATCAATGAGATCTGGGCCAATTTTAAAAGTGCTAACCTAAGAATAATAAGCATAAAAGAGGGATTAAAAGTTGAAATTAATGGAAAAAATCATCTTTTCAAACAAGTAATATCAGAGAAGTTTCCAAACATAGAAAGAGAAGTTGACACACAGGTACAGGAAACATATAGAACCCCCTCTAGACAAGACCAAAGGAGAGGTTCACCACGCCACATAATAATCAAGTTGACTAATATAGAGGCCAAGGAGAGCATCTTAAAGGCAACAAAAAGTAAAAGGCCAAGTGACATTTAGAGACAAACCTATTAGAATCACTCCAGACCTCCCAAACCAAGTCATGAAAGCCAGCAGGCCCTGAAGCAACATATTCCAAACACTGCAAGAAAATAACTTGTGGCCAAGATTCTCCTACCCAGTAAAACTCTTTCTCAAAATTGATGGGGAAATAAATACCTTCCATGACAAACAGAAACTGAAAGAATTTATGTCTTCCAAACCAGCACTAGAGAAAATATTCAAAGAGATTAACTACAAAGAAGAACTAACAAGTAAATTTCAGAACCAGAGAAGCAAACAACTAAGCAAAGAAGAACAAACACTACCTCAAACAGAAGTCAAAACTCAAAATGTTAGGAATTAAAATCATCTCTCAAGAATTACACTGAATATAAATGACTTCAACTCTCCAATAAAAAGACACAAGGTATCAAAATGGATAAAAACCCAGAATCCATCTATAGGCTGCCTGCAAGAAACACATCTTACAAGCAAAGATTCCCACAAACTAAAGGTGAAGGGCTGGAGTAAGGCAATCCATGTCCATGGAACTCAAAGAGAAGTAGGAATAGCAACTATCATATCAGATAAATTAGACTTCAGGCTAAGCTTATCAGAAGGAACAATACAGCAAAAGGAAATAACAAATGTCAACATTTATGCCCCAAACATAGGTGCAGCCACTTTCATAAAACAAACCCTGCATGACATAAAGTCACACATAGATCCCAATACAATAATATGCGGAGACTTCAGTACTCCTCTCACATCACTAGACCAATCTTCTAAACAAAAGGTCAGTAAAGATGCCTCAGACCTAAAGAATACCATAAACCAAATGGACCTATTAGACACATATAGAATATTTCACCCAACTACAGCTGAATTCACATTTCTCAGCTGCCCATGGAACCTTCTCCAAAACAGACTATATTCTGGGCCACAAAGCTAACACTGGCAAATTCAAAAAAATGTAACACAAAGCCGGGCGTGGTGGTGCACACTTGTAATCCCAGTATTTGGGAGGCTGAGACCAGAGAATACGGATTCGCAGCCAGCCTCAGCTACCTAGTGAGGTACTCCACAACTTAGTGAGACCCTGTTTCAAAATAAAGAATAAAAATATAGGGCTGGAGGTGTAGCTCAGAGGTAGAATGCCCCTGAGTTCAATCCCCAGTACTGGAAAAAAAAAAAAAATAACATAATTCCCTAGCTTGTGCATCTTCCCAGACCATAATGGAATGAAACTAGAAATCAACTTTAAGACGACCCAGAGTAACAACATAAACACATGGAGACTGAACACCACACTGCTGGACAAGGAATGGGTCACAGAAGAAGTAAGGGGAGAAATTTAAAAATTCCTAGAAACTAACAAAAATAGAGACACAACATATGAAAACCTATGGGACAACTTTAAGGCAGTACTCTTAAGAGGAAGATTTCTAGCACTGAGTGCCCACATTAGAAGAACAGAAAATCACCCAATAAATAACCTAATGACACAGCTCAAAATCCTTGAAAAACAAGAACAGTCTAAACCCAAAGTCAATGGAAGACAGGAAATTATTAAAATCACAGCAGAAATTAATGAACTAAAGAATAAAAAACAATAGAGAAAATCAACAAAACCAAAAGCTGGTTTCTTGAAAAAATAAACAAGATAGATAAATCATTAGCCAACCTAACCGAAAGAAAGAGAGAATCAACCCAAATTACCAAAATAAGAGATGAAAAAGGTGAGATCACCACAAACAGTGTGGAAATCCAGAGGATCATCAGAAACTACTTTGAAAAACTATACTCCAACAAAATGGAAAATCTAGATGACATTGAAAAATTTCTAGACACATACAACCTTCCTAAGTTCAGTCAAAAAGATATAGAAAACTTAAACTGACCAATAGCAATCAAAGAGATAGAAACAGCAATAAAGAGTTTACTATCAAACTAAAGCCCAGGGTCAGATGGTTTTCCAAGTGAATTTTACAAAACATTTATAAAAGAGCTAATCCCAATACTCCTCAAACTATTCCATGAAATACAAAGAAATGGGACTCTCCCAAACACATTCTGTGAAGCCAACATCACATTAATACCAAAGCCAAATAAAGACAGCTCAAGAAAACTATAGGCCTATATCATTGATGAACTTAGATGCAAAACTGCTAAACAAAATACTAGCAATGCACATTCAATCTCCCCATTTTCCCCCTTCCCATACAGAGTACTGAGATTATCATGGGTATATTCACTTGTGTACATATAGTTGATGGTAGTATTTCCATTGATGAACCTCAGTCTTCCCCCTCTCCTTCTCTTAGACCACTTCCCTAACTCCACTGAGGTTTCTCCTCCATTATCTGGAGTCCTTCTGCTATCACAATTACTCCCTAGCTTGTGCATATCAGAGAAAACATGTTGTCCTTCACTTGCTGTGACTGGCTAATGTCACTTAACATAATGTTCTCCAAGTCCTTCCATTTTCTTAAAGATGACATAGTTTTGTTCTTCTTTATTGCCGAGAAGAGTTCCATTGTATGTATTTCCCATAGTTTTGTGATCCATTCATCTGTTGATGGATACCTAGGTTGGTTCCATAATTTGGCTATTGTGGATTGTGCTGCTATGAACATGGGTATGCATATATTACTGTAGTTCTCTGGTTTCAACCTGTTTGAAAAGATACCCAAGGAGTGGTATAGCAAGATCATATGGTGGATCCATTCCAAGTGTTCTGAGGATCACCACACTGATCTCCATAGCGGACAAACTTGTTTGCAATCCCATCAACAGTGTAGAAGAGTTTCTATTTCTCCATATCCTCAGCAACATTTATTATTATTTAAGTTCTTGATGATTGCCATTCTGATTGGGTTTAGATGGAATCTCAGTGTAGTTTTGATTTGCATCTCCCTGATTGACAATGATGTTGAGCATTTTTTCATTTATCTGTGTGTGTGTGTGTGTGTGTGTGTTACTAGTGATTGAACCCAGAAGGATTCTACCTTTAAGCTACACCCCCAGCCTGATTTTATTTCTTATTTGGAAACAGGGTCTTCCTAGGGTTGATGAGAGTTTCACTACTTGCTGAGGCTATTCTCGAACCTGTGATCCTCCTGTTTCAGCCTCCCAAGTACAGGGATTACAAGTGTGTGCCACCATGCTCAGCTTCTATTGGCCATTTTCATCTCTTCTTTTGTGAAGTGTCTATTCAATTCAGTTGCCCATTTCTTGATTGGGTTATTAGGTTTTTTTTAGTGTAATGTCTTTTAAATTCTTTTTATATTCTAGATATCAGTCTTCTATCAGAGAGATAGCTGGCAAAGATCTCCCATTCCGTAGGCTTCTCTTTAGACTCTTGATGGTTTCCTTTGATGTGCAGAAACTTTTTAATTTGATATCATGTAGTTTCTGTGGTTTAGAAGTCTGGGCATGGAATATCTGAGTACTAGCAGGGCATTATAGCTGGATCTGTAGTATTATCTAGAGTTCAAAGTGTTCTTCCAAGCTCATTTACATTGTTGATGGAAGTTAGTTATTTGACATTATAGGGGTGAGTTCTTTGTTTTCTTGCTAGCCTTCAACCTGGTAGCAACATATAGGGCATTTCCCTCTGGCCCTTCCCTCATCACATGGCAGTTTGTTTATCCTCAAGGTTAACAGGAGAGCATTGTTCTGATGCCCTAACCTTCCCCTGAAGTACTCACCTGATAAGGTAAAACCTAAATAGGATAATCTACCTTTTGATTAAAGTAAGTTAATAATAACTTATCTTGGGAATGATATCTCATTATTTATACTGGTACTGTCCACTCAAAGGAAGGGTAAATTCTCTGAGATGTTGGATACATGAAAACATTTTTATTTGTTTCCATTTGTTCTCAACCTTGCTGCATATTGGAATTTACTTCACAATCACTGGTTCCCAAGAAGCTACTACAAGAGTATCCCTCTGAAATAAGGAAGTAGTCAAGAAAGAGAAAAGCATAGGATCCAGGAAATGAAGAGTCTACACAGGAAAATAGCAAAGGGAAGTCCAAGATGACAGACAGCAGGACACCAGAAAGAAACCAGTCCGGCCTGGAGCAGTTGGATAAAAGAGTTTATCATATGGTCTCTGAGGAAAAAAAAAAAGTGTATTGGGAATTTGACAGAATTAAATAAGTAATTGGAAAAATAAGAAGAGATACATAGAAAATTATACATGAGATAAATTATACAATTAATTTTTTAATTGAAAACTCTTCAAGAAATAAAAGTATGCACTATCTGGCTCTGCAGCTGATTAATTTTACAAAATTACATTTGTCAAAACCTAACATTTCATTTAAAAACTAGAACTATGGTTTCTTATTACATATAATATTAAATATTAGGAAACATTATTAAAATGGTTACTCTTCACTGTTAATTAAGGCTAGTCTACAGTTTATTTTTATTGTATGAAACTTTTGTTTTACATGAGAATGTTACACCAAAGGAAAGAAGACAATGAAGTACACATGTTTTAAAATATATATACTTTCATTGGTGGATTGTAATCTCTCATCATAATAAAGTTCAGAGTAATAGATGCACACAGCACACAGCGTGGATGCACACAGCACTTGGTGAGCTTCCCCTTGCTCCCACCCCACATGATATTCCCCATACACAATATTAAGATTGGCTAGACTACAACTAATCATGTTGATCACCTACTAATACAAACAAAAAAGTAGCTTTATCCGAGGACAATAGGATACAGAATCAAATCAACATTATATTCAATTTTTACAACTCCAAATCACTTGACATACTTAAAAAGCAGTAAAATGTGCCCAATTCTCAAGGGAAAAGACACAACAGATGCCAATACTGAGATGCTCCAAATGTTGAAATTATCAGAGAAAGACTTCATAGCAGCTACTGACTATGATTCCTGAGATATAGACTAACAAACTTGAAATGAACGGAAAGATCCATGATCTCAGCAGAGAAACAAAAACCACAACAAAAGACCAATTTAAAAATTAAGAATTGGAAAAATAATATATCCAAAACTTTTAAAATTCTTTAGTGGACTTAACAACAGATATTAAGAGAGTCAAAATTCAGTGAACTAATAAAAGTATCCAGTCAGTAGAAATAGATACAAGAAATAAGAGAGATGGAAAAAAATTGAAAAAAAAAATGAATGGAGGTTTAGAAGCATGTAGGAAAATATAAAAATATTTTAACATTCTTCCCATTGAATTCTTAGAAGAGGAGAAAAAATAGGGCAGACAAATATTTGATAAAACAATTGCTAAAATTTCCCAAATTTGGTGAAATACATAAAAATTTAAAAACTCAGTCACTCCACAAATACAGATAGAATAAATCAAAGAAAATAATAGTTATACATATCATAATAGAACCACTGAAAACTAAAAGTTTTAAACCTTGAAATAATCTACAGAAAAATGACAAATTGTATATAGGGGAAACATTGCTGAAAGCAAAAATTATAAAATCACCTGGTAAAGTTTCCCTAAATAGAGATGCAATACATTTACCAACTATTTACTTCACTGGTGGAAAGGGATAAGAGGCAATGGTAAACTTGTATGGTTGCAAAGCTTCTTTCTACGTTTTACTTGAAGTTGTGTAATATTAACACAAGTGGACTGTGAACATTTATTTATGTATATTGTAAGCCATAGAGTAACTACAAAAAAGGGAATATGTCTCGAGACAATATAAAAATTTTAAAATCTTCACATATTTAGAAATGTTTAAAAATGTTTAAATAATCTAATGAAGGCCAGAAAATAGGAGCATGAAAACAAAAGAGGATAATCAGAAATAAAATAATAAAATGGTAAACCCAAGTCCAACTATATTAATAATTACATTAAATAATTATCATCAAAATCCATCAATCAAAAGGCAGAGGTTGTCAGATTAGATTTAAAAAAAAAAAACTAATATGAACTGAGATTGAAAAATACTTCCCACAAAATGTGAGATTGCACCTAATCATGTAGATTGCCTATTAAGAGAAACAAACACAAAACTAGCATTACCCAGAGAACGATGATACAGTATCAAGCCAACATTATATTGAAATGGGTACAGGTAACCCATTTTAGATATGTCAGAGTTAGATGAAAAAGGATGGGAAAAGATAAATCCTGCAATCACAAATCAAAAGAAAAGTGGAGTGGCTATGTAATATGAGACAAAGCAGATTTCAGAACAAAGATATTACCAGCGAGAGAGAGAGAGAGAGAGAGAGAGAGAGAGAGAGAGAGAGAGAGAGAGAGCACATGATGATAAAAAGAACCAACTTACAAAAACATACAATTCTAAATGTATATGCATTTAAAAACAAAGTTTAAAAAAATATGAAGCAGCAGGGCATGGTGGCACAAGCTTGTAATCCCAGCATTTGGGAGGCTGAGACCAGAGAATCTGGGTTCGCAGCCAGCCTCAGCTACTTAGTGAGGCACTCCACAACTTAGTGAGACCCTGTTTCAAAATAAAGAATAAAAAATAGGGCTGGGGGTGTAGCTCGGAGGCAGAATGCCCCTGAGTTCAATCCCCACCACCGCAAATATATATTTTTACTTTTGCATATATATATCTTTTGCATATATATGGGATTTATCTTTTCCCATCTTTTTTCATCTAACTCTGACATATCTAAAATGGGTTACCTGTACCCATTTCAATATAATGTTGCATATATATATACATATATATGTATATATATGTATATATATATATGCAAAAGTAAAAATAGAGAAATCCAGTTTAGAGATGTCAGTGCTCCTCTTCCAGTAATTGCTAGACCTAGTAGGGACAAAAAAATAGTACTAGCCGGGCGTGGTGGCGCACGCTTGTAATCCCAGCATTCGGGAGGCTGAGACAGGAGGATCCGGGTTCACGGCCAGCCTCAGCTATTTAGTGAGGCACCCCGCAACTTAGTGAGACTCGGTTTCAAAATAAAGAATAAAAAATAGGGCTGGGGGTATAGCTCGGAGGTAGAATGCCCCTGAGTTCAATCCCCAGTACCGCAAAGAAAAAAAAAAAAAGTACTAAAACAGGAGACTTAATAACATTATCAACTAATTTGATATAATTAATACATATAAAACAGTCCATCCAACAATAGTATGGGAAATGTTATTTTGTAAGTGCACAAACACATTCACCAAGATAATCTGGGGCAAAGCAAACTGTAAAAAGAAAATAACTAAAGTTTTTGTTTTTCCTGGTAATGGGGATTGAACTCAGGGGCATTCTACCTTCAAGCTACACCCCCAGCCCTTTTATTTCTTATTTCAAAACAGCATCTTGCTTGGTTGAGGAGGGTCTTGTCAAGTTGCTGAGGCTGGCCTTGAATTTGCAATCATCCTGTCTTAGCCTCCTAAGTACTGGCATGGGCCACTATGACCAGCAGAACTAAAGTTTTTAAAAGTATGGTTTTTTTTTTTTTTAACTACAGCAAAGTTTAAAAGTGCTTTATAACAATTAACTTTCTTATCTCTTGATGTCTTTTCACTGTTTGACTTGGTATAGTATACTACTATATAATCAATTTGACTCTTTATAAATTACTTCAAAGCTTAGCAGTGCCTTAAGTGCTGTTAGAGAATGTTTTGGTGCACAATGCATATGGAAATATCAGTTTATTCTTTTTCCAATGGAAATTTAAAAGGCAAGTCACTGTCACCATAATTCCAATATTTTAGAATGGAGCAATAGTTCCATCTTGGACATTTTACCTCCTGATGTTAGAACACATAGGATGCAATTATTTGATTGTGAACTATTTTGTTTGTTTGTTTGTTTGATCTACAGACTGAGAATCACTAGCTCTACTTTTCCTTTAAACATTCTTCTTTCAGTCACCAGTCCTTGAGTGATATTTTGTCACACAGATATCTAACATACTTTAAATATTGAATAATTATGCAAATAAACAGGGGTTAGGGGTATAACTCAGTGGTAGAACACTTGCCTAGTATGTGCAAGGCTTTGGGTTTGATGCCCAGAAACACACACACACACACACACACACACACACACACACACACACACACACACAATTGCAAGCATTTTTGAAAAAAGATAAAACATGTGAGACCAATGACCACCAACTGAGGCAAAGTCATCAACTGTAAATTAAGTAATAAATACTGTTCCTGCACCAATGAATACTCTGATGGACAGTTAAAAGCATATATTATATTAGGTGGATATGTCTGCCTGGAGAAAAGCATTGGCCTGGCATGGGCATGTGGGGAAGACACATTGGGGCCCTTGTACAGATGTATAAATCCTTCCTGTCCACGGGCATTTATTTCCTGAATTTTCTTTGCCTGCTCCTCAAAACATACAGTTCAGTTAATCATTTCAACAATAAACAACACATATACAGTCAATCATGTGCTGTTTAACAACAGGGAAAGATTCTGAGAAATGTGTCATTAGGTGATTTTGTTATTGCCGGAACATCATAAGAGTGCACTTACACAAACGAAGAGGCCTGTATCAGTACATATTTAAGAAAATACTGGGAGAGGGGGGAGCCCAAGATGGCGATTGAGAAGAACACCTCATCATCTCAGGCCCTGTAAAACTCGAATCAAAACTGCTGTAAAAGCAGCTTCTTGACAGAAGAAAAAGCAGCAAAAAAAGTCAACAAAGTAATGAAAATTGAAATGCAGCTGACAAAACCCAGAAAGCAAACCAAGTAGAGCAAAAGAGCCCTTGAGCACGGCAGTGGAGCATGCTGTGCTGATGACAGATGCCATTGAACCACCTGCTCGGAGCAGGGTCTCCTCTGAGCACTGAGGTATCTAACGACCTCTTGCATACCCAGTGACCAGAAGTACAGTAAGCAACCACAGAACTCCACACCCGAATCAGGTGGCATATCCCTGCATGACAGTGACCAGAACGCCTGGGACAACCAGTTTAAGCCTGCGGCAGGGACAACCCAGCTCACCTTTCCCTCCAGAGGCAGAGCAGCACTCAATTGTAAGTTAACTGTGTTGCCACAGAGGCTCCTGTGGCAAAGGACAGACTCAGTCACTCACCCTTCTAGCGATTGAATAGGAGCAGAAGTGCAGGAGGGACCCAGAGCACACGGGGCATAGAGACGTTACAGGCCCCCTGGAAAATGCCCTGAGTTTAGACTGCACACCTGCCACCAGCAAAGGCAGAGAGAGAGAGAGAGAGAAGAGAAGAGAAGAGAAGAGAAGAGAAAGAGAAAGAGAAAGAGAAAGAGAAAGAGAGAGAGAGAGAGAGAGAAAGAGAGAGAGAGAAAGAGAGAGAGAGAGAGGTATACTAGGCCTATGGAAAGCACAGAACCTCGGGCTTACACTGGGTCCAGATCCAGTGACACCCGCTATCTACATAAACAAAGAATGGCACAGGGACTGACCCTGTGGAGAGGAGAGGTCAGAGACAAAAGCTTGCAGGAGAGACACCAGCAGAACTCAGTGCCTGCAATGACAGAGAACGACATCAGTCCAGGGTCCTAACCACTGTGGACCCACAAGGGGATCCACAAAGGACATTCCCACTACAGGGCACAGAGCAAATAAGAATGCCTGAAACATTATCAGATATCTAATATAGTGAGTAGACATTTTATTCTTTTGTTTTATTGGTGCATTATAATCATACATCTTTGTTAGGTACAAGTTGATAAAGAAATACACACATTTCTTGTTTAACCCTTCCCCAATTCCCACCCCATTCTTTCCCCCTTCCTCCATTTCAAATTTAGTTTAGTGATTGACTTTGATATGTTTGTTAATGTACACCATGTGCATTGGGGTGTTCCCCACCCCATCACTTTCAGTTGTCACCTTTGCTCATCTAAGGTTTCTCTTTCTTCGTCTAGAGTCTCTCTTATGACCCACTTTCTCTCTAGCTTCCGCTTATTAGGGAGAACATCCGATTTTTTACTTTTTGTGACTGACTAATCTCACTTAACATAATGTTTTCCAGTTCCATCCATTTCCCTGCAAATAACATGACTTTGTTCTTCTTTATGGCTGACTGAAATTCCATTGGTTTTGTAATCCATTCATCTGTTGATGGACATCTTGGCTGGTTCCATAGTTTGGCAATTGTGAATTGTGAGGCTATAAACAGATATAAATGCATTGGTCTGAAAGTTTGGTTTCCATTTTTTTGGGTAGATACCAAGAAGTGGTATTGCTGGATCATATGGTAGACTCATTCCCATTTGCCTGAGTATCCTCTATACTATTTTCCAAAGTGATTGCACTAATCTGCAATCCCACCAACAATGTATTAGGGTTCCCACTTTTCCCCACCTTTGCCAGCATTTGTTGTTGTTCATGTTTTAGACGATTGCCATTCTGATTGGGGTTTTAGGTGAAATCTCAATGTAGTTTTGATTTGTATTTCTCTGACTGCTAATGATGTTGAACATTTCCTCATACATTTATTGGCCATTTGTCTTTCTTCTTTTGTGAAATGTATATTTAGATTCTTTGCCCCTTTTTTGATTGGGTTATTTGTTTTCTTAGCTGTGAGTTTCTTGAGTTCTCTGTATATTCTAGATATTAGTCCTCTATCAGAAAAGTAGCTGACAAAAACCTTCTCCCACTCTGTGGGCTCTCTGTTGAGGTTCTTGATAGTTTCCTTTGCTGCACAAAAGCTCTTCAGTTTAATGCAATCCCACATATTGATCTTCCTTTGACTTGCTTGTGCCTTTGGGGTTTTGCTGAGAAGGTTTTTACCTGTGTCTATATGTTGAAGTGTTGGCCCTATGCCACCTTCAAGTAGCTGCAAGGTCTCTGGCCTGACTTCCAGGTCTTTGATCCACCTTGAGTTGACTCTTATGTAGGGTGAGAAAGTGGGGATTTTTCCATTTTCCTGCATATGGATAACCAGTTTTGCCAACACCATTTGTTAAAGAGGCTGTCTCTTTTCCAGTGTATGTTATTGGCCCAAAATTCAATTAACTATAAGTGTGTGGGTTTGCTTCTGAATCTTCTATTTTGTTCCATTGGTCTATGTGTCTGTTTTTGTGCCAATACCATGCTGTTTTTATTACTGTGGCTTTGTAGTATAGTTTGAAGTCAGGTATTGTGATGCCTCCTGCATGGTTCTTGTCACTAAGAACTATGATGGCTATTTGGGATTTTTGTTGCTCCAAATGAATTTAAGGACTGATTTTTCTATGTCTGTGAGGAGTGACCTTGGTAATTTAATGGGTATGGCATTGAATCTGTAGATCACTTTTGGGAGAATGGCCATTTCTCTGCAGTGCATTTAGTAGTATTGATAGTGCATTGATAGTATTTTGTTTAGCAGTTTTGTGTCTAAGTTCATCAGTGATATAGGCCTATAGTTTTCTTTAACTGTCTTTATTCGACTTTCACATTAATGTGATGTTGGCTTCATAGAATGTGTTTGGGAGAGTTCTATTTCCTTCTATTTTGTGTAATAGATTGAGGAATCTTGGGATTAGTTCTTCTATAAGGCTTTTATAAAATTCACTTGGAAAATCTTCTGGCCCTGGGTTTTTGTTTGATGGTAAACTCTTTATTGCTGTTTCTATATCTTTGATTGCTATTGGTCAGTTTAACTTTTCTATATCTTCTTGACTGAGTTTAGGAAGGTTGTATGTGTCTAGAAATTGGTCCATTTCTTCTATGTTTTCCATTTTATTGGAGTATAGTTTTTTAAAGTAGTTTATGATGATCCTCTAGATTTCTACACTGTCACATTTTACATCTTTTATTTTGGTAATTTCTCTCTTTCTTTTGGTTAGGTTGGCTAATGGTTTATCTATCTTGTTTATTTTTTCAAGAAGCCAGCTTTTGGTTTTGTTTATTTTCTGTATTGTTTTTTAATTCTCTATTTCATTAATTTCTGCTGTGATGTTTATCACTTCCTGTCTTCTACTGGCTTTGGGGTTAGACTGTTCTTGTTTTTCAAGGATTTTGGGCTGTGTCATTAGGTTATTTATTGGGTGATTTTTGTTCTTCTTATGTGGGCACTCAGTGCTATAAATTTTCCTCTTAGTACTGCCTTCAAAGTGTCCCAGAGGTTTTGATATGTTGTGTCTCTGTTTCCATTGGTTTCTAGGAATTTTTTAATTTCTCCCCTTACTTCTTCTGTGACCCATTCCTTGTTCAGCAGTATGGTGTTCAGTCTCCATGTTTACTCTGCATCTTCTTAGAGCTGATTTCTAATTTCATTCCATTGTGGTCTGAAAAGACACAGGGAATTATGTTACATTTTAAAAATTTGCCCATGTTCGTTTTGTGGCCCAGAAGGTGGTCTATTTTGGAGAAGGTTCCATGGGCAGCTGAGAAAAATGTGAATTTAGCTGTAGTTCGATGAAATATTCTGTATGTCTAATAGTTCCATTTGGTTTATAGTATTCTTTAGGTCTGAGGCATCTTTACTGACATTTTGTCTAGAAGACCCAGAGTAACCATGTAAACACATGGAAACTGAATACCACACTGCTGAACTAGGAATGGGTCATAGAAGAAGTAAGGGGAGAAATTAAGAAAATTCCTAGAAACCAATGAAAACAGAGACAAAACCAGTAGCAGGCTTCTTAAAAAAATAAACAACATAGATAAATCATTAGCCATCATAACCAAAAGAAAGAGAAAAATCAACCCAAATTACCACAATAAGAGATGAAAAAAGGGATATTACCACTGAGACAATGGAAATACAGAGTATCACCAGAAACTACTTTGAAAACTATACCCCAACAAAATGGCACAAAAACAGACACATAGACCAATGGAACAAAATAGAAGATTCAGAAGCAAACTCACATGCTTACAGTCAATTGATTTTTGACAAAGGAGCCAAAAACATACACTGGAAAAAAGATAGCCTCTTTAACAAATGGTGTTGGCAAAACTGGTTATCCATATGCAGGAAAATGGAAAAAAACCCACTTTCTCACCCTACACAAGAGTCAACTCAAAGTCAAAGGAAGATCAATATGTGGGATTGCATTAAACTGAAGAGCTTTTGTGCAGCAAAGGAAACTATCTAGAACCTCAACAGAGAGAATTTTTGCCAGCTACTCCTCCAATAGAGGACTAATATCTAGAATATACAGAGAACTCAAGAAACTCACAGCTAAGAAAACAAATAACCCAATCAAAAAAGGGGCAAAGAATCTAAATATACATTTCACAAAAGAAGAAAGACAAATGGCCAATAAATGTATGAGGAAATGTTCAACATCATTAGCAATCCAGAGAGATGCAAATCAAAACTGCCTTGAGGTTTCACCTAACTCCATTCAGAATGGCAATCATCAAAAACACAAACAAAATCAAATGCTGATGAGGGTGTGGAGAAGTGAGAACCCTATTATACTTTTGGTGGGATTGCAGATTATTGCAATCACTTTGGAAAACGGTATGGAGGATCCTCAGGTGAATAGGAATGAACCTATCATATGATTCAGCAGTACCACTGCTGGGTATCTACCCAAAAGAATGGAAACCAAAGTATTAGAACAATGCATGTGTGCCCATGTTTATACCCACACAATTCACAATTGCCAAACTATGGAACCAGCCAAGATGTCCATCAACAGATGAAAGGATTACAAAACTATGGGATATATACACAATGGAATTTTACTCAGCCATGAAGAAGAACAAAATCATGTCATTTGCAGGGAAATGGATGGAACTGGAAAACATCATGTTAAGTGAGATTAGTCAGTCACAAAAAGTAAAAAATCTAAAAAATCGGATGTTCTCCCTAATATACGGAAGCTAGGGAGAAAGTGGATCATAAGAGGGAATCTAGATGAAGAAAGAGAAACCTTAGATGAGCAAAGGTAACAACTGAAAGTAATGGGAGCGAACACCCCAATGCACATGGTGTACATTAACAAACATATCAAAGTCAATCACTAAACTGAACTTGAGATGGATGAAGGGGGAGGGAATGGGGCGGGAATTGGGGAAGGGTTAAATAAGAGATGTGTGCATGTGTGCCTTTACCAGCTTGTACCTAACAAAGATGTATGATTACAATGCACCAATTAAAAAATGAATAAATAAATAATAAAGTGGAAAAAAGAAATTAAAAAAAAATACTGTCAGTGGGTGGGGTGGCACATACCTACAAACCCAGTACTTCCTTCAGAAACTGAGAGGAAGAAGACAGTGGGCACAATGTCAGGGCTTAGAGAGACCCTGTTTCAAAATAAAAATAAAATAGGACTGAGGATAGCTCAGAGGTAGAACACGTTTGTGTTCAACCCCCAGTAACTAACACACACACACACACACACACACACACACACAGAGTAATGCATTCAAGTACCAGATATGACACTTTCTGCTAAGACACATGATTTCATAATAAAATCATATAATGTAGTTAGCATTTACTTATAAAAAATAAATTTGAGAAGGAAAAAAAAAAACTCTCTAGCACAAATTTCCTCACCAAGTACTACCTATTAATATTTCACAGAACTCTGTGCTTGAAAACACAATTTCAAAAATACTGCGTAAAGATTTTAAGGTTTACCTCAACTAGCAATTCCGTGTTGTTTTTAGTTCTCTGCTTCTGAATAACAGTGTTCTGAAGCTGCTGAAAAACACTAGGCCAAGAAAAATATTTAGAAATATAGAACCCTGGAGTGTGAGTGGGAGTGCGCAGGGGGAAAGGAAAGAAAACACAGGAAATATAGAAATATAGTTAAGTGAAACTCTGATCACAAAGAGAAATAGATCTCACTTAATTTTGGATTACGGACGTGTGGTGTTCAGGAGAACTGAATTGGTCGTTTTTTGTCCTGGATGTTAAATTGGATTGTAACATCTCTAGAATGGGTCACTTCCATGTCCTCTATTCCTTAAAAATTCAAGGGGAAGCAAAGCTGGAGGACTTGTATCTGACTTAGGATCACTGCTCCTCGTTTTCGATACAATAAAGGGGGGGGTACGCAGAGTACAGGACCCTTATCAGTAGTAATCTCAAAAGCCAACAGATTCCATTACTGTACTCTCAAACAAAAAGAGACTTCTACGGTGTGCAACATCAGGACAGCACCTCATATCTAATCTATAGCCAACACAACTTTTCGGAACCCTCTGTTGGCTTTATGCGAAAAATCACGTCTTCTGAATAGTCAGAATCCTTCAGGCTGTTTCAAATGGGGGGAGGAGGAGTGGGAGGGCTGTCATAGGAAAAGGTCTCCACGAAGTAAGTCTAAGAATTGCAGTCTGTGCATTCTACGTTCAAGATGGGTGGCAACTTAAACCACCGTTGGCAGAAGGACGCGCAGCAACTCTCCACAAGTCTTCTTTCTAGAACCCATAGCCACTTTTGGCTAGTCAAAAGTGACAGTGGCAGTTAGCCACCGCGCCCCCTTTGCTTTGCCCCCAACTAAGCTCGTTTCTCTAAGGGCATTAAAGTGAATAACTTGCTTTCGATATTCCTTTCTGTATCTCTCTCCTAGTCTTCCTGTGTCGTAGAAAAAAATAGGACACGTACGCTGTCCTAGGATGACATAACATTCTCGCTACTGCAGAAGGCTGTGCATTAAACAAGACACACGCCAGAGAATGAGTCCCAACAACACCCCGACTCCGGGCGGAAAAGCAAGGCACAGGCGCAGTGGCACACTGTTCCCCGATTTGCCCGTTTCCCCCGCCTCCTTTCCTCAATTTCACTTCCGCTCCCTTGCATATCTGCTTCCGGGGCATCGTAGGCTCGGCCCCTCTTTAGCTCTAACCCTCCTCTGCGAGGAGGGGGGGAGTCGAGGGGGTGGGGAAGAGTTCGTTGTTTGTTTACACGATGTGAGCGGAAAAAGAGACCAATAAAGTTTATTCTGGAAACAAAAGAAAAAAAAAAAAAAAACAGGGGCGACAGAGAAAGAAGACGGGGGCGGGGGCGTGTGGCGGGGGCTAGCGAGGAGAGGGAGCAAGAAGGAGAAAGCGGCAGTTCCGGTGCTGCCGCCGAGGTCTCGGGCTGCTGCTGTCGCGGCCGCTGGGGCTGGGGCTGGGGCTGGGGCCGCCGGCGAGGCAGGGCTCGGGCCCGGCCGGGCAGCTCCGGAGCGGCGGGGGAGAGGGGCCGGGAGGCGGGGGCCGTGCCGCCCGCTCTCCTCTCCCTCGGCGCCGCCGCCGCCGCCGCCGCCCGCGGGGCTGGGACCCGATGCGGCTGGAGCCGCGGAGCCTGGAGGAGCCCGGAGCGTGAGTACAGCGCGGGCGCGGGCGCGGGGAGGAGGGGGACACCGAGGTGGGTGCCGGGGCTGCTGGGCGCGCCCGCCGTGCTGGGCGGGGACCCCGGCCGGTTGTCGGCCCGCAGCGGAGTTAGCCCGCGATCGCGGTCGCCGCTCCCTCTGCCTCCCTGGACGCTCCCAGGCGCCGAGGCGAGGGCTAGCAGCTCTCTCGGGCCGCCGCCTCGCTCCCCGCTTCCTCCCTCTCCCATTTTGGGGATGGGGCAGCTGGAGGGTGAGGAAGTGCACCCAGGGCCGCCGCCCCGACCGCCGGGGCTGGGTCCCCGGTGCCCTGCACGCCCGCCCGCCTGGCCGGCTGGTGGCAGGGCTGCCGAGATCGCGGGGCTGAGGGGCTGTCACACCCGGGGACTCGCCGCGCAGCCCGGCGGCCCTGCGTCTCCCGCAACTGGGTTTAAATCGCCCGGTAGGGGTAGGGAAGGAAAACCGCTCCCCTCCCACCCTTCCTTTCGAGGTTGTTTTTTCCTTTTAGCGAGACAAACGTTTAGGTCTCTCATTCATAGACCTGAGACATTGTCTCATGTGACTTGCGTCTTTACTAAGTCTATTATGTGATGCCTGCTTCAGCGCTCAGTGGCTCAAAAAGATAGGGTAGCGCCCAGGATTGGGCTGTGTAAACACCAGACGTTCAGCCAGTGTGTTTTGACCGCAGCTTGAGGGGTTTATTTTAGGATGCTAAAGGAATAGTGGCGATGATGGCCAACCGTGTTATGAGACTTGGGAATCGAAAGCTATTTTCTTAGATGTCAATAATTAGGAAGCTGTTTACATAGCTATGTAAAGGGTGTGTGGGGAGGTGGAGCGCGACAAAAAGGGGGCTTTGTAGAACACAGTCTGCGTGTTCTTTAATGAATTAGAGTTGCGATTTCATCTTGGTGAAGCTTCCTCATTCCACCACTGCGCTTTTGTGCACACGCGGGGCATAGGTTTGCGGGACAATGTTTTGGATTATAGTTTGTAAGGTCAGGGGAATCCCCTAGAAAACCCGGAGAGGTAAATTCCAGGTAACTAAAACCGGGTGATTTCCTACAGCAACTTTTGAAGCATTTGAGGCAATACTGTTCCCATGTTTTCTTGCTTAGAAGCTAGATTCTCTGGGTATTTGTT
The DNA here is from genome assembly GCA_004027655.1 of Graphiurus murinus. Classification (NCBI taxonomy): domain Eukaryota; kingdom Metazoa; phylum Chordata; class Mammalia; order Rodentia; family Gliridae; genus Graphiurus; species Graphiurus murinus. Next base: position 105,189 of record PVLC010001336.1, on the reverse strand, counting down.
TACATCGCTACGTACAGAATTTATGTGCTGGATTGTGCGCTGTAAGGGAAGTCCTGGGAAATACTTAAGATACCGTGACTTTAAATTAGTTTGGATAAATCAGAATACTGTTTGTTTTTATTAATGAGCTTTCAAAGCTAATGGCAGTGTAAAAATTTGTTAGCATGCCTGCCTGCGTATTCTCAACTTTTAAGAATTTTTAACAGAAGCCTTGAATTCTGGTTGGTAGCATAGATCTCCATCTAAATATCACATGTTCTGGAAAATTTTAATTATCAGATTAACTGTTCTGCAATGTCATCAGCCAAATTTATCTGAAGAGAGCCTGGTGTGTGTGTGTGTGTGTGTGTGTGTGTGTGTGTGTGTGTGTGAATTTTTTTCATTTCATGTTTTGGGACGGTTTTTTAGGGGGATAAAAGTAAGTAAAATTCCATCTGAAACTTTCCAAGTTTCTTACATACTTTTCAAAATACAGTGCTTTCCTATTAAAATTACAAAATAGGTGGTTGAAGAGAATGATAACATATCAGAATAGTAATAGCATCATGAGGGAAACAGGAAAGTAATGAACATTAACATTTTATCATTGATTATAAAGTTTGAAAGGCATTCCTACCAGTTGTAATTAAAGAACTAAAAATGACCCACATATAAATGCAAAATAGTGGTTTTATCCACCGGAAGTTTTTAAAACTTCAGGTAAATTTTGGATACAGCATTAAAGAGGTGTCATTAAATATAGATAGTGCATGTGAATTGAAGGTTTACTGTATAGAAGTGTGCATAGTTCTCCCTGGCTCTCTGCATGGAATAGTCCTGGAGGGAGAGCTTCCTTCCTGTCAGGATAAGATCCTCTCCATCCCAAATCAGTATTCCCTTTAAAATAACATCTAATTTTAGAAGTAAAATACTTGTATGATATAAAGTATCATAAGGCTTTTTTTTCCCTAAAAGTTTACTTCGTGTGTAGCTTATTCCTTATTCATGCTCTTTTCTGAATAAAGATTTTTGAACAGTTGTGATTGTCATGTAAAGGGCATTTGCTCTGTTGATCTGTTTATTTGAAGAGAGCTAATTTAATCCCATTTGATCTCTTTAGCAGCTAGAGGAACATTAAAAGGTTCAGTTATCTATTTTATTATTCTATATCTTGAATTCTAAAGTACAGATAATCCTGTATTTTATTTATTTATTTTTTGATACTGGCTATTGAACCCAGGAGTGTTCTACCACTGAGCTAGTACTCCGGCCCTATTTCATTTTTTATTTTGAAGTAGAGTCTCACTAAGTTACTGCACACTGGCCTTCAAGTACTGGGATTATAGGTGTGTGCCACCATGCCCAGTGGGATGAATCTTTAAATGAAGTGTGTTTCTTAAGTATTGCAAAAGATTTTGTCTACAGTGAAAATGTGAACTTAAAAATTTTTCTACTTTTTAGAAGCATGTCTTTACATATCATGCTGTATATTAGTATAGTTATCAAATAGTTTAAGTATTATTTCTCTTGATTTACATAACAATTCTGTAAATAAAGAAGTATAATTGTCCCTAGGAAATGATATTCTAGTTTGAGGTCAGATGTGTGGCAGGTGACAGATTCATTGACAAAACCAATGTTTCCTGACTCATTTCCCTCTGTCATGCCATCTCAAATGTGTTCCAGCTCATTTTTAGTACAACTAGAGAAACAGTTCAGAGAGGTTAATTACTTAAGATCATGTTTTCCCAGATTTGCAATAATAAATATGTATATTTAATTCCCTTTATAGCTTAAACAGTGCTTTTCAATCTGGCTGCACATTAGAATCATCTAGGGAGCTTTTAACAAATACTAGTACCAGGGTCTCATCCCCAGAGATTCTAATTTAATTGGTCTGAGATGGAGCCTAGACATCTGTTTTGTTTGTTTGTTTTAAAGTTCAGGTAATTATAGTAGACAAAATTGTAAAGTCCTGGCTTTCAAGGATCTGTGTGATTTGGTCCTTGTTTCTCTTTCTAGGTTTATTTTTCCTTGCTACTCCTACAGCTCCTCTGATTTTTGCACGCTCTTACGTGCAGATTTTGTTTGCACTTCCTAAAACATTTGTTCACTCAATCTCCTTTCTTAACTGGTTGACTCCTATTCATGGGTCACATTGCCTTCTTTAAAAAGTGGGGTCTGGGTTAGGTGTTCCTGCTTCCTGTTCCCTTGGCATCTTGTACTCTCACTGTCAGATCATTGACCGCTGTGCATTGTAATTGCCTATTTGTCCATATCCTTCACCTTCACCAGGATGTAAATTCCATGAGGACAGGGATACCTTTCTATTTTATATACTATTGTATTTTTATAGGCAATCATACCAGTACATTATGGGCCCTTGACTGAATACATATTGTGGAGATAGACTTCTTTACCACATAAAATAACTTATCAGCACTAATTTTTATTCTTGCTAAATACATTTAATATTTTTGGTCACTAAAATGCACAGCCCTGAAATTGCCAAATGAATTTATTACAAACATTATTGTTATAAACATTGTAACATTATTTGTTATAAACATTATGTTATAGTCAACTGGCCCCTTAGCTCATTTGGTTGAAGTGTGGTGCTAATAAACATTATGTTATAAATTACCTCAATAGTGACATTTTCCCCACCCCCATACCCACACACTGAGATAAACATAAGGATCATTATCAGACACAGTACTGCACCAGAAATCAAGAGACCTTAATTCAGACCCCCATTTTACCATAAACATTGTGTCTTTGGGCAAGTCTTATTTTCTTAGTCTCTTCAGGCCTCATACTCATCTGTAACTTGTGATTGTACTGGATATTCTACATAATTCTCAGTGATCTAGCCTTAAATTTCTGTATTAATGAAGTTGGCTTTGGAATCTGGTATGTCTTGGTTCAAAACCTGGTTCTTAATCTTACTGGTAGGATTACATTGGACAGATTCCCTAATCTGTATAATGGGGGTAATTACTACTCAGTAGAGTTGTTGAATTAAATGAGATAATGTAGATCCAAGAGAATTCTTGACCTGGATCAGGTACTTAATAAATGTTCACTTCCTTTCCCTTAGGAGATATGAGATCTCATGAGTGGACTTATCTGAGATAAAAGAAGGACACAGTTTATGTAATAAGTTCTATTTTCCGCTCTGCTGACTGCTAGCCCTGCAGGTGTGACTAGGGACCAAAGACCTCTGGATTTTGGTTTCATTTTCTTAGAACCCATTCTACTGCCAGATACCCAGGCAATGTTGGTCAACTTGCTTGGGAAATAATTATTCCTGGATATCTGAACCTTACAGGATAGCAAGTGCCAAGTTATTAATACCTATAATATATATCATATATATGATATATATGTATATATATATATAATGAAAAAGAAGAGAATCTAAGCTGATGACCTTAAAATGTCTCTAAAGATAAGTAAAAGTCAGACCTGATCATTCAAAAGAAGGAAACAAAATTAGAAAGATTGGCAAGAGAAGACCCAGAGACTTTGATGAAACCTCTGTTCACCAAATCCTTAAAATTTAGGGACTACTACTGCAGAATCTCCAAGTGATAGATGAAAAAATGGTCTTCTGGTCAGTACCAATTCCAGAAGATAGGCACAAAAAATGTTCCTAACGTTGAATTAGGAGCTAAAAGGTACAGCACACTAAAGTTCATATTTTTCTCTATTTGGGAACCATATTTCTTAGTTTTATATAGTGATTTTAACCTTTATTTGGTAATATTAAGGGTAACTTTACACATAACAAATTATTGCTCTGCTGAAGTTTCTTGCCATAAGTCTTATTTGTCTATAAATTAAAATTACTTGCCTGAGTTTCCCCTTAAATTTACGTGAAAACTGAATATTATAAATAACTTTTTAGGGAAAATTACTAAAATAAAAATTTAAAACTGTGGATAGGAGAAACAAGTACTAGTATATAAAAGAAAAAGATGGGGTAACATACAGTGGAGTCTGAGGATTCAACTTGGAAGCTGGAGATTTCCATTATTCAAAAAGGTTATTCAAGCTTGGGATGGTGGCACACACTTGTAATCCCAGTACTTGGGAGGCTGAGCCCAAGGATCTGGGTTCACTGCAAGCCTCAGCTACTTAGTGAGGCCCTCTGCAACTTAGTGAGACCCTGTTTCAAAATAAAGAATAAAAAATAGGGCCGGGGGTGTAGCTCGGAGGTAGAATGCCCCTGAGTTCAATCCCCAGTACCGCAAAAAAAAAAAAAAAAAAAAAAAAAAACTCCAATAAAGAGTTTGTAGTAAAAGTGGTGGTTAGAACTATCTTTTTCCTCAAATTTAACATTTCTTGAAGTGAAGCTAATTTTAGTATGTATTAGAGAGCTCTGGTCTAGATGCCTGAGACTAAATTCTGATCATAGACTACTACTTTGTGTATTTGAGGAAGGCAGATTATATCACATTTTTGTCTGATTCTCTGCATTGATATAGTAGGAATTGTATTGTGTTACTTACTAAGTAACTCTTATGATGAGATCACTTAAATGATCCCAAAACAATTGCATAAAACTAGGAAAAAATATATACACAATTTTTATATAGTTGTTTTAAATTTACATATAACATAAGAATAATATACTTTATATTTGATCTGACAATTAAATACTTATTTCTTCTATATCATTTTGATAGTTAGCTTGACAGTTTATCTAAATTGTACTTACTTGTAAATAGTTATGTTTTAGTAACTTTTAGGATATAATTGTAGTTGTAACAAAGGGGTCTTTGTATCAGGGCTAGCATTGCCATTTGAAATAAGTATAGGTTTAAAAAATCTGAAGGGAGCCGGGGTGGTGGCGCATGCTTGTAATCCCAGCATTCGGGAGGCTGAGACTGGAGGATCCGGGTTCTCGGCCAGCCTCAGCTACCTAGTGAGGCACTCCGAAACTTAGTGAGACTCGGTTTCAAAATAAAGAATAAAAAATAGGGCTGGGGGTGTAGCTCGGAGGTAAAATGCCCATGAGTTCAATCCCCAGTACCGCAAAAAAAAAAAAAAAAAAAATCTGTAGGAATTCTTAAAGATGATGCATATTAGGTGTACTTTTGATTTTAAGTATTTGTTTAGTAGAAGCCAAAGAAGTTGGTGGTGTGATGTGAATAAAGCTGTATAAGGATAAAATCATTTTGCTATGATCATAACTTCTAACTCCCTCGGAGTTAATAAGACTCAATGGAGAACTGTGTTTTATAAAGCACTACAGAAATGTAAGGCAGTATATGAAGAGGTTTTTAGGAATGGATGTTTGAACAGGACACAGTGTTGTGTTCATTCTTGTATTCTCAGCTCCCAGCATAATACCTGCATGCAAGTACTGGTTTTGTTTGTTTGTTTTAGAATAGAATCATATTGGACATTGGAATACCTTCCTTATATTTCTATAAGTAGTTATAAACTTTAAAAAATAGTTTAAAAGCCAGGTGTGGTGGCACAAGCTTGTAATCCCAGTGGGAGGCTGAAACCAGAGGATCCAGGTTTGTGGCCAGCCTCAGCTACTTAGCGAGGTCCTCCGCAACTTAGTGAGACCCTGTTTCAAAATAAAGGATAAAAATAGGGCTAGGGGTGTAGCTCGTAGGCAGAATGTCCCTGGATTCAATCCCCAGTACCGCAAAAAAAATATTAAATAAATAAATAAATAAAAATAAAAGTAGTTTAAAAAGTAGATAATTTTTCTATGTGCTAGTCTTAGTTGATCATTTATTGAGTATAGATTTGATGTATATAAGAAACATTTTTCTATAAATTGTTATCTAGTTGCAATATTTCTATTAATATTTGAAGACATTTTTAACAAAGATTGATAGGTTAAGGAGAGGTTATGTGTTGTGATAAAAAAGAACATTGTATCAGATACCAGAAAGTATGGATTCTACATTCAACTAGCTGTTTGGCCTTAGATCCTGACCTTTCAGAGCTTATTCTTCACCTGCAAAATTTATAAGATTATTTGTATTTCCCAAACACTATCAGAATACCTAGTATTTAACATTTATTTCTGATTTAGAGAAGAGTAAACAAGCCACTCCCTAGAGGGAATACAGACTATATCAATTTGTTGTATTTTCAGAAGCTAAAGGGGTTTTTTTTTGGTCTTCCTCTATAAATTTGTACATATTTGAAAGCTTTTGTGTGAAATTCTGTAGCAGACAAAAGTTGCTATTGGGAAAAAAAAAAAAAAAACAGAGTGAAGGAATCTTCTTTTTCCTAAAACTGTCAGTAACTTTGGACAACCAGACTTACTGCAGGTGTAGTCATTTTGCTTATTGGCATTGGGAGCAGTCAAATGATTGGCAGGCATTGAGAGTAGATCACCACTCCACAGCAGTTGCCAGAGTTATTAAGGCCAGCATACCTGTCACAGCACCTTACTAGCTATTGGACACCATCTTTGCTTGTTAAAGACTTCTAGGAAAATATGCTCCATAATTCCCTTGGTGACCCATTCCACTAAGCAGTTTTCAGAAAATGTATTTCAGTCTTAGAAATATAATTCCAGAGGCATAGTAAACCTTTTTTTTCTAGAAGTTTATTTTCAGTTGTACAGACAAATATGTGAAAGGATGACAAAAATCATTGTCCTTGATCAGAAAGTAGTGATGTTTATGCTATTGATTTGTTTCAAGTTACTTTCAACTTTTGAATATTTTTTTAACTAGCAAACTGCTCAGGTAATGAGCTATTATTTAGATTTATTTTGAATAGGCACTCATTTTTCAGCAAGCTAAGCAGATTTCTTATGGCTTATTTTACTTGAGAGATCTTGCTTTTCCAAGTACTTTTCGTGATGGACTTACTGCAGGTCTAGACCTGAGAATACTATTGTATTTCAAAACAACTGACTGCCTTTAGCCTAAAAGTGAACAAATTGTATTTTTTCTTAGGAGTTTTTTTTCCCCCCCTTTTCTTATTTGCTAAGTCGGCAACTGTTCTGTGAATACAAATTTATGGAGTAGATCATCAAATGTAAATTGGAGGAGAGGTTGGCACAGTGGCTCACACCTGTAACCCTGGTACCTGGGAGGAGAGACAGGACCACCACAGGTTTGAGGCCAGCAGTAACTTAGTGAGGGCTAGGAATGTAGCTCAGTGGTAGAATGCCCTCGGATCAAATCCCCAGAACCATACACACACACACACTTCAGCATCAATGGAAAAAATGCTGAAATCAGGCACTTCTTATAAACTCTCATATGAAATGAAATCATACGTGGCAGCAGGGAAAGGAAATAATTATATTTCAAAATTGTCATTTGTATCATTTTTATACTTATTAATAGTAACATCATTTAAAAGTTATTTTCCTTATGAAGGTTTCCAAAAAAATATCTGACAATTATTATTTGCAATTGATGCCCTCAGAGGCACATCTTACAGTATTTGTGAAATATTTGTATCCTGTTTTCTAACAATATACCACTTGTAAAAGTTGAACATTACATTTTCAAAACAGTTTCTATGCTTGTCTTGATAATAACAATGGTACTAAGAATCAAAACAATTTAGAATATTAGTAGTCTTATAATGTGAAGACTTGTTTCACTAGAAATGACCAACTTTAAGCTTTCTTAGTGATATTGTGGGACTCCAAGATTTTCTCAAAATCCTTTTTAATCTAATGTACAGCTACCAATGTACACCTAAATGTATTATGGCGTTGTCCTTTTGTTGTTGTTGTTGTTGAGTATAAATATCAGACACATAAATTAGTCCTCCTTCAAATAGTTTTTCCCCAGTCAAAAGTGGGGCAAGTAATCTGACAACAGGAAAGAATATTTCAAGTCTTAGAAAATCCACACAATGTGGTCAGTGTACTTAGGCTTCTTTACTTTTTCTTTCCTTCTTCTAAAGTATCATGATGTTTAAAGTATGTGCTCTGGAGCCAGACTGTTGAGATCACTAGTTTTGTAACTTTGGGCAAGTTATTTAACCTATCTGGGTTAAATATTTTCTAGGTAATACAGTTTCTCATTTGTAAAAGAGGGATAATTACCTGCAGCATAATACTGTAATGAGAACCAAGTGACTAACACATGAAAGCATTTAGAACACTACCTAGCACATAGTAAATACTCAGTAAATATCTTTAAACTCCTTGAAAGTAAAAACTATGGCATATTCATCAATTTATTTTGGAATTTTAACATTACATCGTGAATTGAATCTGTCTATTCTGAGAACTTAGTAATGGACCTAATGTCTGGATAGCGAATAATAAGGTTGCTTTCTAACAAGTTTAGACTAGTTGTCAGCTCTTTACATAGTTCTATTAAAACTTTCTTTTAGCTGTAGGAATGTGAGTTGCATTTCATACCTAATTCTTAGGCAAATTATATGGAGATTTAGCTTGATAGGAATGAGAATTAATGGACAGAAGATATTAAGTAAATGGATGCACATTTTTCACATCTAGTCTGAGCCTCCTATGGATTGATTTTTCTCCCTAGCAGATATTGTAATAGCACTCTGCCATTGAAGCAGTACTTGTTTCCTGCTACGAGGTATTTCCTTTCCCTGTCTTCATGTACTAAAGACAATAGTTGTGCCATATAGTTATATAGACCCTAGGTGACATGGCTTTTATACAGTTCTCATTTGCTATTTTAAGGCTGCTTGTACCTGGTCATTTTACTTGCTATGAAGTCTTTATTAAATACAGTATTTACTCTTCTGTTACTTTGTTTTTTATCCTAGTACACACTGACTGGACATTGTGCAAACTTTCTAAATCATTTATGTGAAAATAAGGAAAGCAGCCAAGTGTTTTGATTAGTACCATAAGTTCAATCTGTAAGTATTACCCTTTAATCATAAAATGGCTCTGTGATGCCAGTGATATAAGTTTCTATGGCATCATCTACCTGGTAGATTATTGCTAGTACTTTATATAAATGAGACTATAAGCTCATATTTAAGTTCTTATATATAGCTTACATATATGTGTTTATGTTTTCCTACCTCTTGCTTTTTAGCAGTTTTGGCTAGACTACTCTTCATTGTCATTCAAAGTAACTTATTCTTCTGAAGTTGATAATCCCACAGTCTGTATTTCTCATAAACCAGAACAATAATAATAAAACCCACACACTTTAAAATCTACACCATTATCATAATCATTACTACTACTACTCTACGTGGAGATTGCTTCAGAAGATATCAGCAGTTTTTAGCATAATTGTTCAAAATTTTTATTGTTACTTTTTAAATAATAGTTTTTATAATTCTATACATCTTTAATTCGTTTAAGACTACAGAATTTAGTCTCTTTTAGAGGGGTGGTATGCACAATGAAAAAATAAAACAGCATTGGACTACTCTAATACTAACTAAGATGTGTTTTTGTTTGTTTTACCTTTGTTTTTGTTCTTGTTTTTTCTGTTTTGCTTTGTTTTGTACTTTGGGATTATGACTAACCCTCACCATTGAAGTTAAGAATTACTTATATTTAAATGGAATCACAAAGAAGTATAGCTAAAAAGTTATGGGAGGAAATTTCCTTGATTTTTGTAAATATACCCTTGAGTATCTACATCTTGAATTCTCTTAAGTCCAAACTTTAATATGAATCTAAGGAAGGGAACTATTATGGACCTTTTATACATTATCTCCCTTAATCCTCATAATAATACACATTTAGTGTAATCATTTGCTCTTCCTTTAGTTGGTCTCTGCCTAGGTATAAACATTTTACTCTAGGATTCTGTTACTCAGACATATGTAATACTCACACAACATAGCTTCTACTCTATCACCTCTTCTGCTAAACCAGAGAAACAGCAGTTTGTTCCTGAAAGAGCAATTGCTACTTAGACTTGCTAAACAATTTTGTTGGTCCCTAAGGTGGCCTACAGATTATGGCCATAACAAACTGTTATCTGTGCATGTGTATTCTCTTTGATACACAAGCACATGATTCATACCTTTTTAAGTACATGGATTAAGTGCATAGATTTTATATACTTAAATTTATTGTGTATTGTAGATTTCTGTATATTTATGCAAAATATTTCTGTATAAGGTGGTATATGAAAACCATATACATTTATGGGTGAATTAAGAGATTTTTCAAGGAAAACATTTGACTGTACATCCAAAGACTGCTTGCAAAAGCTCATTTCTGGAGCATCGCACTCTGGAAACATCTCTTCCAATCATTAGCCATTCACTAACAAATTTCCAGACTCCTAAAATATAAGTGGTTTGTTTGGTGTCACATAGTTGGCAGACAGGTTGGTCTTCTGGTTCTGGTCTAGATTTATAGCAGTGTCCCATTTTACTGCATCAAACCTTCCCTCCTCCCCTAGTATAAGAGCGATCATCTCTTCTTGGCCCAGTATCCATGTCTTTGGTCAGCCAGCAAAAATAGCAAATGGTAGCTTAGGGTACATTTTTCTTTTCATAAGGCTCTAAAGAAAATGCTGCTTTCCTCATGCAGTTCAAATAGGACATAAATTGGGTGTTTGTATGAAGGGAATAGATATTATACAAGCAAATGAGAGTATATAGATATGTCACATTATTTACATTTTCTGTCTTATTTCTCTAAGCAAAAGAGTTAACAGAGCTGTCTACTATGAGTTTCTTTAACAAACCTGTAGACTTAGAAAAGAACAGGTAAAAGAAGGAAACATAACTAATAGAAAGTCCAGTGGTGACAGGACAAGATGTTGTAAGATAGTTGTAATTCCTAATATTCTATTTCTGTATTGTTCTAATATAACACAATGAGTACTCCATTTGCGGAATGAAGCAGATTTTTTTAAAAGTGCCTTCAAAATTTGGGCTGAATAAATATGGTCATGTGCATATTTACATTTTTAAAAATAAGTAGCTGAATAATTAAATTATTTCTTATTTATTCAGTATACCCTCTGCATAGCAGTATTCTAGACCCTTGGTGTATAATCATAAAAAACACAAATATACTCTGTGGATATACAAATTCAACATTTTCTTTGAAAAAAATCTCTTAAATCACTGATAAAGTACAATGTACATAGATTTTGTATACAAGCTTACATAGAAGTATGTTTTGTGCAAAGACATAATGTATATTTAGCAATATAAAACACATGATAAATTACCATTACACATTATATACATGCATTGAAATGGTACACTTTACCACTTTACCCCACAAATGTGTTTACTTACTATGGGTCAATTAAAAACAAAGACTATATAAAAACATAATGTTATATATGAAATACATGTATCTAAAAAGGGACAGGTTATGCATGAGAGTGTGCACCTGGGGATATAATAGAGAATACACATGAATAGACAATAGTTTGTTGTGAATTCTTAGGATATGTGAATTCTTAGAATATGTGAATTCTTAGGATAATTTTTGCTAGGGAATCACAGACTACACCTAATGTACTGTTTTTGTTCTTTTGTTTTGGTTTTTGGTTTTTTTTTTTTTTTTTGCGGTACTGGGGATTGAACTCAGGGGCATTCTACCTCCGAGCTACACCCCCAGCCCTATTTTTTTTATTCTTTATTTTGAAACCGAGTCTCACGAAGATGCGGAGTGCCTCACTAGATAGCTGAGACTGGCCGCAAACCCGGATCCTCTGGTCTCAGCCTCCCAAATGCGGGGATTACAAGCGTGCGCCACCACGCCGGCTCCTAATGTACTGTTGAATTATTTTTGTTCCTATTTTTTTAGAATTGCCATTTTATTTGTGTTCTACATAAAATTTATTTGTATCAGTGTAGTAAGATATGATTAGAAAGAAGAGGAATAAATACTGAAAAAGAAGCTACACAGTTCCCATTTTTGGTATGATATGCTTATATTCCTAGGAAAGCCAGGAATCAACTGAGAAACTATTAGAATGACTAAGAGTATAGAATAACTATAAGACAAATTTGAAAATCAGTAATTCTCCTTTATGATGGCAGTAATTGTTACAAAATATAATTGAAAAACCAATACACAGAGAAATTTTTTTTTTTTTTTTTTTTGCGGTACTAGGGATTGAACTCGGGCATTCTACCTCTGAGCTATACCCCCAGCCCTATTTTTTATTCTTTATTTTGAAACCGAGTCTCACTAAGTTTCGGAGTGCCTCACTAGGTAGCTGAGGCTGGCCGAGAACCCGGATCCTCCTGTCTCAGCCTCCCGAATGCTGGGATTACAAGTGTGCGCCACCACACCCGGCTTCAGAGAAATTTTTAAAATAATATTAATAAGTTTGTGAGTTTTCATGACAAAACCTAAGAAATTTTATTAGAATATATGGGGTTGGAGGAGAAATATCATGTTCCTGATGGAAAGTTCAAAATACCAGTTTTTCTCATTAACTTACAAGTATAGAGCAAAATTCTCTTTTTGAGAAATTAATAAGATAATTCTTAATTTTTCTGAAAAATTATAAAATAGGTAAAAATGAGATAACTTTTAAGTGAAAAACTAAGACCATTGACAGAGAAATACCAAATATACTATAAAATTAGAGTAAATAATAGAGTTTGAGACTGGCATAAACATTGATAGTAAAGCTAATAAAAGGGAATAGAGATTCCAGAAAGACTGTTTAAGTCAGCATTCTCACTATTGTCATCCAAAAACAACTAACCTACCACAACTTTAGAGGATGGAAGATTTATTTTTTCATAGTTCTAGATATTTCAGGAGTTCAGTCTATGTCAGACTGTTTACATGGGCAGGGCTCAGGGAGTGGTGTTGGGAGGCAGAGAGAAAGAGAATTAGTCCTCTGTTCTCACGTCACGGAAACTAGAAGTAAGAGAGAGAGAGCAAGAGCTAGGCATGGTGGCTCACACCTGTAATCCCATTACTTGGGAGAATGAGACAGGAGGATCACACATTTGGTTTCAGCCCCAGCAATTTAGCAAGACCTTCTGCAACTTAGTGAGACCCTGTTCAAAATAAAAAGGAAATAGGGCTGGGAATGTAGCTCAGAGATAGAATGCCCCTGGGTTTGATTCACTGTAGCACAAAAAAAAAAAAAAAAAGAACAACAACAAGCAAAGGGCTTCAAAGACATAAGTACAGTCCCTAAGGCCATACCTCCAGGGACCTACCTCCTGTAGCCACATCCCCAACTGCGTAGGTTACCAACCCAGTAATTCTGCTTTTGTGGATTTATCCTCTGTCCAAACCATGACATTCTGCCCCTGGCCCCTGAAAAGCTCATGCCCATTTCAGAGTACAAGTGTATTTAATCTGTCTTCAAGAGTTCCCATAGTCTTAACAGTTCCAGCATCATTCAAAAGTCCCAAGTTCAAAGTCTCCTATGAAACTCAAGGTAAACTCTTGGCTGTGACCCCTGTACAAATAAAAATAAAAATTAAAAAGCAAATTAAATCCAGTATACAATGGCATAGAGTAAACAATTGTATTCCAAAGGGAGGAATAGAGCCATAGAAAAAAGGAATAGGACCAAAACAATTGAAATCTAGCTGGGCAGGCATTTAATACTGAAACTCCATTTCTGGCATCCAGGGCACAGGTTGGTGAAATGCAATCTCCAAGAGTCCTTGGCAGCCCTGCCCCTATGGCTTAGTTGGTTGCAATTGGCAACTTACTCACTCTGTAAGCCTGGCTTCATCACTTGCAGCTTACAGTCCTTAATGGTGGTCTTTTTAAGTTTCTAAATCTCAGGGGGTTTCCTTGCAACCTCAGTTTTACCCTCACAGCTTCACAGATTGCTCCCTTTGGGCCTGCTTCCAGGGATTCCAAATGTGTTACATATTGCCTAGCCTCCCAGGGACTCTTTTGAAATCTGGGGGGGAAGACTCCATGACTCCTTTTTTTCCAGCAAAGCCAGCATTATCTGAGCGCCAAAAATTGCTAGCAGAAAAGGTAGCCATGCCCTCTTGAATCACTGCCATTGAGCTCTTCTCAATCATGGCTGCAGCTATGTCCTTCTCAATCTTGACTGCTCCTGCTTTCAATCATGACTGTTACCTGGGCCTTTGTTTTTATATTTTCCAACTACCCTGACCACATTCCTTTCTTTGTTTTTATGCAAATCTTGAACTTTCCTGATCACATTCCATTCTTTTTTCCTGTGTAAAGCATTTGATTTCTCATCAGGCATCTTACTTTCACAAAATCACCTCTCTGGGCCCCAGTTTTACACACACCTTTTTGACCCAACTTCATAGCTATAAAAAGTCTCTATACTTTGCTTTGTAGCTACAACCTATTTAATCACTGTCTGTGGGCTCTTCTCAGTCTTGGCTGCTGCTGGGTCTGCCTCAGTCGAGGCCACTGCTGGGCCCTTGTTTCCTTGGTTATCAACTGCTCTGACAACATTCCTTTTTTTTGTTTTTATGCAAATCTTGAGCTGTCCGGACCACATTCTTTTCTTTGTTTCTATGCCAAACATTCCATCTCCCTTCAGCCGTCTTACTTTCTTCTACAACATCATCTTTCTGGGCACCAATTTTAAACTTGCCTTTCTGGCCCAACTGTAAATCTGTGACATCTCTGTTTTATTTCTGCTCCTGATGTTTGTTGTACACAGACATTTACATCCATAATATAGTCTGGATACTTTTCTGTTTTGAGATTTCCTTCACCAGCTAAATCAGTCCATCATCTTTAATAAATTCAGCCTCACATAAAATTTCAGGATACAGGCAAAGTACCAGTAAGTTTTTACAAGAATGTAACATGTATTGTCTCAACTTCATTTTCCTATGGAGTCCTCTTTGCCCTCTATCTTAGCATTCTCACTGCTATAATCCAAGACAGCTGACCCCCAAAATTTAGAGGAAGGAGAATTTACTTACTCACTTTTTTTTTTAAGAGTTCTCAGAGTTCAGTTCATATGAGGCCAGGGTGCAGAACTGTAGGTCAGGCCATGGCAACAGGAAGCAGAGGGAGAACGAGAACACGAATAAGAATGAGAATGAGAGAACAAGAGTGAGCCCAACCTCTGCTTCTCACATCACAGAGGCTGGAAGCAAGAAAGAGCGAGTGAGGAAATCAGGGACCAAATATAATCCCCAAGACCACACCCCCTGGGATCCATCTTCTCCAACCACACCCTACCTGTCTAGGTTGCCATCCTGTACTGATGAGTTTATAACCCTCAGGACTCAATTACATCAAGTCCAAACACCAATACATGAGCTCTTCAGGGAGAATTCTGTAAATTACAACACCCTCTGTATTCTCCTGAGCACAGTCTCAGCTGGAGATAGAAAGTCTCCACCTTTCTTTCAGCAATATGGCCCTTCCAACTTCCTCTTACAAACCAGTACCAAAGACACAAGAAACACATGGTCAGGCTTACATACAACAGTGACCACATTCATCTGACACCAATTTCTGTTTCATCAGCATTCTCACTGTTGTGACCCAAAGACCTGATCATACAATTTAGAAGAAGGAAGATTTATTTGCTCACAGATCTGGAGATGTCAGGGGGTTCGGTCCAGTTACATCAGGGCAAGGCAACAGGAAGCAGAAAAAGGGAGAGAGCAAGTCCTCTGCTCTCACATCATGGAGCCTGGAAGCAACAGAGCAAGGGGAGGAGGGTTGCACTCCTAGGGATCCCTCCTCAGCAACCAGGCTGTTTCTTCAATATGGCTGCCTTGTTTCTGGGAGGTATGGGGGACATTCTAAATTGAAACCATAACACTGACACTCTAAATATGATAAAGGTCTCATTAGAAACTAGGAGGAAAATGAAGGCTAATAAATGTTTTTGAAAGTGGTAAATAATTTAGAAGCTAGGCATGGTGGTACATACCTGTAATCCCAGTATATTATTTGAGAGACCGAGACAAGAGGATCATAGCTTGAAGGACAATTTCAGCAAGTAGTGAGACTCTCATCAACCTAGCAAAACCCTCTGTCCAAATAAGAAATAAAATTGGACTGGGGATATAGGCCAGAGGTAGAAGGCCCCTGGGATCCACATCTCCAGTACCACAAAATAAAAAAATAAAAAAAAAATTATATATATATATACATATATATATATATATATATATATATATATATATATATAATGTGTGTGTGAAAATAAAGTTTCGTGTGCGTGTGTGTGTTTGTAAAAATAAAGTTACTTGAATCTTTACCTCATTTAAAAATTTTTTTTGGTACTAGGAATTGAACTCAGGGGCATTCTACCCCCAAGCTACCCCCTCATTCCTATTTTTTATTCTTTATTTTGAAACAAGTTCTCACTGAGTTGCAGAGGGTCTCACTAAGTAGCTGAGATTGGCTGTGAACCCAGATCCTCTGGTCTCAGCCTCCCAAGTACTGGGATTACAAGAATGCGCCACCCCACCTGGCAGACTCTACCTCATTTTATATACCAAAATAAAGTCCAGGTAAATTGAAGAGTTAAATGAAGAAAAGTAAATATCCTTATGCTAATCTCATTTTTAAAAGATATTTATCTGGATGAGGAATTACCTTCCAAACTTTAAAGAATTGAAAGTACTTATGAGGGGGAAATTATTACATTTGACTATATTCATTAATATTCATTCTATCTCAGAGAAGGGAGGCAGAGGAGGGAGAAGATAAGACTTAAAGCAGGAAACAACAAAAATAATGTTATATCCATATTTGAAGGTATCACTACCAATCTCACTAACATGCATGGGAAGGGAGGAGGAGGTGGAGTGGGATACAGAGGAACTATACCAGGTGATGTGTTCATATATGAATGTTTCATTTGAATCTCACTGTGATATGTAATTACAATACACCAATAAAGTATAAAAATAAACAAAAAAATTTTAAAAAGAACAGTTATTCTGTCTCTGTTACTTCCCAACTCCCATACAAATCAACAGATTAAAGGATGTGCAAAGCAGGATTAAAGTTCTACAAAAATGCAACATATAGATGTTTAAGTTTAAAAATATAAATACTTTCAAAAGCACCAGTCCTTTGTAGACAAACGAACAAAAAACTGAGAAGATGGGCTCATTTACTACAGAGGAAGTACAAGTATATAGGAAATGTTTTCCCCAGTAATTGAAGAAGCAGAGTTTTAAGATATAGTGATAGGATATTTTTATTTTTTGAAGACAGCAAGTTTGTAATACTGCTTCCTCTGGGAGAATGCTGTGAAATATGCTTGCTTACTTAATTCCATTCACTGCCTAAATTGGTTCAACCCTTTTGGAAGGCAAGGGTGTAATTTTTAGGCCTTTAAAGTTAACATACCTTTTGACCTGGCAGTTCCATTTGCAGCATTACATATAGTAATTTACAACCGTTTTATTTAACAAGTAGACTGGATTGCATCTCCCATAGAAATACATAGTCATAGAATATGTGTTTATAAAGAATGTACAATAATTTGAGGAAATGCTTTTGAAGTGTAAAAAGTAAGATACAAAATATATACATTATACGAGTACAACTATACAAAACAAACCGAGAACTATGTGTGGGAAAAAGCTGTAAGAGAATAAACCCAAAATGCTAATAATGGTTAGTTTAGACATATTATTCACTCTTTTGTTTTCTTCATTCATATATGTACTATATTTCCATTACATACAGAGCAGAGTCTCATTCCCATAACAGGCACTTCAGTCAGTACTTAAAGTGAATGAATTTTTATAAAATGGTTGAGTTACTTTTATATTACAGGAAATACAAATGCAATTCACATCTAATTTAAGAAGCGTAGCTGGTGTGGTAGTACACAACTGTTACCCCAGGGACTCGGGAGGCTGAGACCAGAGGATCACAAATTTGAGGCCAATCTGGGCAACTTAGTGAGATTCTGTCTCAAAATAAAAAATAAAAAGGGCTGGGAGTGTAGCTTGGCGATAGAGCTTTCTTGGGTTCAATTCCTAGTACTATACATGCACACACACAAAAGAATAGGAAGCACTCTAGAAAGGAAATCTGGTGAATAGAACTTAAATTTTTGTTTTCAGGTCTCTTTTATGTGATCTTCTGTCCTAATATAATAACATCATTATTTGTCTAAATTAGAAATTCCCACTAACCTTGACTCTGTCCTCCCTGACCTGCCAAATCGAAATGATCGCCAAATTTTGTGTATTTGTTAGAAATGTCTCTTGATTTTATCTTCATCTTTTCTCATTATCACTGCCTTGATTTAGTTCTTTCCTATATTACTGAAGTATCCCAACCAGTTACTTTTCCACACTGTTGCCACACTTATCAGGCATGTAAATAACTAGCAAGATTCTATGTATATGCTATAGTAAGTAGCCATTGTGGAAGAGAGGCAGGGAAAAATTGACATAGCTTCCATACTGCTGCTACAGTGACCACCCTACAAGACAAAACTGATCTGCTTTAAGTTTTATAATTCTGGCTGGGCATGGTGGCAAACACTTGTAATCTTGGTACTTGGGAGGCTGAGACAGGATCGCAGGTTCGAAGCCAGCCTTAGCTACTTGGTGAGGCCCTCCACAACTTAGTGAGACCCTGTTTCAAAATAAAGTAGGACTGGGGATATGGACAAGACAAAACTGATCTGCTTTAAGTTTTATAATTCCGGCTGGGCGTGGTGGCACACACTGGTAATCTTGGTACTTGGGAGGCTGAGACAGGATTGCAGGTTCGAAGCCAGCCTTAGCTACTTGGTGAGGCCCTCCACAACTTAGTGAGACCCTGTTTCAAAATAAAGTAGGACTGGGGATATAGCTTGGAGGTAGAATGCCCCTGGGTTCAATCCCTAGTACCACAAAAATAAATAAATGAAAGAAAGAAAAAAAAAAAAATAGGGCTGGAGTTGTAGCTTGGAGGTAGAATGCCCCTGAGTTCAATCCCCAGAACCACAAAAAAAAAAAAAAAAAAAAAAAAAAAAAAAAAAAACCTTTCATAATTCCATTCCTTTTTCTTCCTCAAACGTGGGATATATGAGTTCTCCTAGGGAACTTTTAAATATGCATATTTCCCAGGCCCTAGAAATTCTAATTCAGTAGATCTATAGTCCCTGGAACCTGACTTTTAATAAGTCTATCCTTTCACGATCTATAAGCATGCACTTGACCCCAGGACAAGATGTTATGGAACACCGACCTTGGTATGATAAAGTGAGATCCCATTAGTTTACTATAATTCTTCTCACAAATTAGCATCACCCCACTTTTCTGTACTCATTTTCTACACTTTCCCTCATGGGACACCTTATAATTCAGCTACTCTGAACTATCTCAAACTCCTCTAGTTCTTTCTGGACTTCTGTTCCTGTTGCTTAGAGACTCTTATTATGGCTGCTCCTTTCCAATAACTATTCACCTGCTACATTATCTTCAGTTTATATGTAATCTGCATAAGATGTTCCAGAACTCACTCCCACAGACAATCTCTTTCTCCTCTGTATTTTCATAGCCTCTGTGTATCACAACACACACACACATGCTAAGTTGTACTTACTTATTTACATATCTTCCTCTCAAGACTGGGAACCTCTTGAGATTGAGGTACCATTTTATTTATTTTAGACCTCTGGCACCAGCTTGGCACATAACAATCACATGGTAAATGTTTGTCAAGTGATTAAATATCCAGTAAAAAAGGCAGGGAAGGAGTTATTTTTCAGTGAGGAAAATGAGGGCTTGTGAAATTATTTGCCTACTTGTAAGTATAGACTTGGGACTTGCACTCAAAATATCTGGCTTCTTTTTAGGTTTTGGTCTTTATAGGAAAGATTGTAACAGTAAAATTACTCCTTCCTTTTTTTTTTTATTTTGAGCATTTTTGGCTCACATATAATTAATCTATTATGTTTAGGGAGAAGATGTTTTAATAAGATTTTTATTCCTTTCACAGTTTATAAAATAATGCCTATCCTTCTAGGGCAAGAACTGATTGCTGGATATTAAGCTATTTGTCTCGCACATTCACAGTCAACATTCTATACTCAGCTTCATGGTGTTTATTCGTATCTTTGCAGAAAGTGTATTATAGTGCCTCACTGTAATGTCTAAAAATATTTAATTTAATTAAGGTGATATTTATAAAGGAAACATTTTATCCAGCAGCAATTAAGGCAAAAAGTTATACATGTATATGTATTTAAGTGGGTTTCCATTGTAGTTTTTGAAAGCTCAGTTTCCAAAGTTTAGATATGTTTAGCCTTGCTATAGATTTCATTCTAAAGGTGTTGATGGAAATCAAAGACCAGCTGCATAGTTCAGATCTAGTATGCCGTAGAATACTTGTAGCTGTGGTTTAAACCAAATGTTAGCAATGAAATATTTAGTAGCAACTGTTCTTTTAAAAGAAACATTTTAGATAATTAGAGACATCTTGTAATATCCTTATACCCAGCTGTCAGCTTTTTACTTTTTCTGCCAATATTTCTGGAACCGAAACCAAGGAAGTGGAAATTAGGGTATCATGCTTTGAAATAAACTGAACACTTGAAAAACTGTTATGAGATTTCTAAAAAGAGTTCCTCAGTGCCTCAAAAGATTTTTATAAAAAGCAAGTATCTGTAGTAATCCTTCCCAATATTAAGCTGAAATATATACTTTAGTAAATGATAGGAGCATTGAGAAATGGAAAAATTGCCTCTACAAGTAGTCATTGGACTTGAGATTGTCAAAGTAAATTTGAGCATTCTAATTCTGAATTTTTTTTACTAGTTTCTGAATTTTATATGCGTGTGTGTGTGTTACTGAGGATTGAACCCAGAGGCATTCTACCTTCAAGCTACACTCCCAGTCTGATTTTATTTCTTATTTGGACTATAGATATAGTTCAGTTTTGAACTATATCTCGAATGTATGAAAAGTTAGACCACGTGACCTGATGCTAAAGTTATTTTTTGTGATGTTAAACATGGATTTAGAGAAAGAAATCTAACTACAACATTCTACTAGGGTGTAGAGTGAAACATTTTTACATAATCATGTGAATGCTATTAGTTTCCACTTTAAAAATCTACCTATAGTCAAATCATAAGAGGATTTCAGTAATGTATATACTTCTTGTGGAAGAAAGCTTGAAAGAATGGGGTACTATTATTGTGTAACACAGTGAGGAATCAGGACTATCAGAGAGTATTGATGTGACAGGAAATGCAGATATGAGTATCTTAAAAGTAGAAAGATAACAAAAGCTAAAGAAAGGGAGAACAGAAGAAGTCTAGTGAGCCATTAATTAAATATGGCTAACAAAATTAAGAAACTAGATGGGCGTGGTGGCGCACACCTGTAATCCCTGTACTTCAGGAGGATCACAGGTTCGAAGACAGCCTCAGCAAATAGTGAGACTCTCATCCACTTAGCAAGACCCTGTTTTCAAAATAAGAAATAAAATCAGACTGAGAGTATAGCTCAAAGGTAGAATGCCTCTGGTTTCAATCCCCAGTGACTCACTCACACACTCACACTCTCTCTCTCTCTCTTTCTCTCTCTCTCTCTCTCTCTCTCTCTCTCTCTCTCTCTCTCTCTCTCACACACACACACACACACACACACACACACACACACAAAACAAACAAACAAAAAAACCTGTTGTATTCTTTTTTTTTTTTTTTTTCCAGAACACTTTCTACTTTGGCCTTATAGACTTCATTTTCTAGTTTGGGCTCATGACTTTTATGATTAGTGAATGTAAAACTAATGTAATAGAAAACCTAATTGTAAATATATTTATTGTTGTTATTATTAATTGTACATGATAATTTGCTGGGTATAGAATTCCTGGTCAAATTATCTTCCAGCAGATTTTAATTACAGCATAGTTTTGCCCTTCAAATATTGATGAAGTAGTGTTGCAGGTCAGAGAATCTGTTTTCCCCACTTTGGACACTCTCAGTCTCTTTTTGCTGCCATTGGTTGTCTGCACTTATCTCTTTTTATACTTGTTATGCTCAGTGATCCTTTAAATCTGAACATCTCTCTCTCCCTCACAAGTGTCTTTCTTTTATTTCTTGAGTATTCCTTCTATTTTTCTCTTATTTCAGAGTTTCAAGAACAAGTATTTAGTTGTTAAGACATATCTCATCATCAGATCTTTTTCCCTTTTGTTTCCATTATGTGGGTCTTGCAGTGTTCTAGTGTTTCTTTTATTTTGAAAATCTAACAGATGAACTGTATCATCTAATCTTCATTTGTATTGTAAGTAAAGATGAAATGAGCAACTTTCTACTTTATTAGACTTTTGCATTGCTTTTTCTATGAACTCTCAATTTATTCCTTTTGTGCATTTTTCATTAGGTCATTCCTTTTTATTCAGTGGAGATTTCTCCCTTTGTCAGCTATATTAGTAGGAAATAGTTTTTACTAGTTTATCTTCTGTTTTTACCTATGATATTCTTCCTCTGTATCAATAATTTTTATTTCTTATGCAGTTGCATTTATCAGTTTTTTTATTTTACTTAGAAAAGATTTCTTCATACATACTAAAAGTAATTATGTTGTGTTTTTAATAGTATTTTTATTTTTTTTTACATGATGTTTGTTATTCTAAGTGGGATTTAATGTAAAGTACAAATTCGAAACCCGCCCTTATTTTTTCAAGTATTTGGCTAGTTCTAAATATTCCTTTCCCTATTGTTTTGAAATGACACTTCATCTTACACATTCTGTGTCTGTTTTCAAATTTTCTATTTTTTTAATCTGACTTCATGAGTCCTATCTTACTATTGTACTTATTGCTTTATAATATGTTTTAATATCTGATAAGGCTAGACCTTTTTCTTGCCCTACTCTTTCTCTCCTCCCCTAATTTTTTCTTGTTTTTTTGTGATTTTTCTTTAATATTAGAGTTAGCATATTTAATTCTATACATGTTACACACACATGATTTACTGATATTTTATTGGGATTATATTAAGTGTATAGATCATCTAAGGTAGAATTGACATTTTCTGAATTGACATCATTTCTGAATTGATATCTTTCTTTCCAAGAATGTGGCAAGTTTTCCATTTCTTTAAGACTTTTATATAACTCAGAATAATAAAAACTTTTCTTCATTTGAAGCTGGGTGTGGTGGCACATGCTTATAATCCTAGTACTTGGGAGTCTAAGACAAGGAATATCACAGATTTGAGGCCAGCCTCAGCCACTTAGTAATAGCCTGTTTCAAAATAAAATAGGGCGGGAGGTGTAGCTCCAAGATAAAATGTCCCTGGGTTCAATCCCCAGTACCACAAAAAAGAAATACTTGGAATCCTCCTGCCTCAGCCTTCTGAATAGCTGGGATTACAAGTGTGCATGCACTTTACCTGGCTCAGATTTAGTGTTTTCATTATTATGACCATGTGGCAATGAAGCAAATACTACATGACATTATATTTTTTCTATTACAAATTTGTTGTTGGTTTTAAATTAAATAATTGCCTGATCTTAAAATTGTGCTTAGTTACCATTGTATTAGATAATGTTGCTCCATAAACTTTAATCCATCTTTGTAGTAATCTGTGAGATAACTTGTTTATTTTCTCAAGCATCTTTCCTGGAGTTTTTAATCTTCCTAGTTTAATCTTGGGGGGTGGGGGATTGGCAAGGGAGAGTGCTGGGGATTGAACTCAGGCATATGGCATTCTACCTCTGAGCTACACCTTCAGCCCTATTTTATTTTGAAGCAGGGTATCACTAAGTTTCAGAGGCTGTCCTTGACCCTGTGATTCTTCTGTCTCTGCCTCCCAAGTCCTGGGATTACAAGTGTACACCTGGCTCCTGATTTAATCTTGATTGCTCTCTAAGTCTGCTTCACAGCTCTGGCTTTAAGACTAGTCTTGTTCTCATCCTGGAAATAACTTCTATTTGTTTCTTGTGTTGAAACTTCATTTCCAATGCCTTATACTTTCATCATCTGTGCCTTCATTTTACAGTGGTGTTTCCTCTAGTGGCTTCCTACAGAGAGAGAACTGGGAGGTGAACTTTTGAGATTTTTACATACCTGAATTGTCATATTCTACTCTAACAATCACATAATATTTTAAGTAGTGGTAGAATTCTAGGTTGAAAGTAATTTTTACTAAAGAATTTGTAAAGTATTGGTTGCTTTGATGTCTTCTAGCTTCCAATTTTGCTCTTTAGTGCTCCAGTGCTATTCTGGATCCTGATCTTTTATATTTGTATTTATGTATTTTTCTTTCTGTAGAAGGGATTTTTTTTTCTTTTCATGCCTCGTGTTCAGAAATTTTATGGTGTTGTAACTTTAGTGTGCATCTTTAAAATTTATTGTACTGTGTACTCAGTAGGTCCTTTCATTCTGCAGTCTTAATCTTCAATTTTTGGAAGTTTTCTTGCCTTATTATTTTTTAATTTCCTCTACTCAGCCAGGCATGGTGGCACATACTTGTAATCCTAGTACTTGGGAGGCTGAAACAGGAGGACCACAGGTTCGTGGCTAGCTTCAGCTACTTAGTGAGGCCCTCCACAACTTAGTGAGACCCTGTTTCAAAATAAAAAATAAAATAGGGCTGGTGTGTAGCTCGGAGGTAGAATACCCCTGGATTCAACCCTCAGTACCACCACCAAAAAAAAAAAAAAATTCCTCCACCCTATTTTTAGTGTTCTCTCTGAGGGAACTCTTAATCAGGTGGTGTTAGACTCTGGATAGTTTTTCTAACTTTTCACCTTTCTCTCCTATTATGATCACTTTCTATTTATTCTGTCTTCGGGAAAATTGCCTTGACTTTACCTTCAATCTTCTACTAATTTTTTTTTCAGCTTTTATACTCTAATTACTTCTTTCTTATTGGTTCATTTCTTAAGGATGCAATATTTTCTCTTAGAGTATTTTAATTACAGTTTGTTAAATTTCCTTCTGTGTCTTTTATCTCTTTTCTTAGCAGTTAAGTTTTGTTTTGGTCTCAGACTTTGATATTGTAGACTTTCCTCCAGTGTATCAAGATCCTTGGTTGTCAAAGGATTATAAGATGATTGAAAACTTTGGGTTTGAGGTTAGAGCACTTATGTATTGGTGAACTGTACTCTATGAAATCCCTAAATGCCATGATCCTTCTGTCTAGGTTAGTTAGATTGGGATTCTTCCTGAAGAAAATTTAGTCTCCTGTGTTAGGCTCCTTATGTTTTAGAGCTATCCTAAAGACAGGAGCTTTGGATTTCATTAGATTTTTACATAATCCTTTGGTTTTAGTCACAGTTCTACCTGTATCTACTTCTGTGCCTATTGAAGTCCAAAGCCTCTTGGGTTTGGTTTTTCCAGAAATTGCTTTCTGATTTCTGCATGACTGGGAAATCATTGACTACACTAAGTAGAATTAGAGATCTGGAATTCTAATAGTGCTAGGAATCTTCCAGTCCTGAACTGTTTGGTGTTCTGTGAGAACGGGCATGCTCCTTATCTATATAGGCACTTAAATTTTTGTATTCCTCACCTCTACTGAGTCATTTTTTATTATTTTTCCCCCCTGCCTCCATATATTATGGTTTTGGGTCATAGTGTTCTGGCTTCATCAAAGAAAATATTTTTTTTTCTTACTCTCCTTATTTTGTAATAATTGGGGCACAAAATTCTTTACTCTGATATGTTAAAATCAGAAGTCCAGCCGGGCATGGTGGCTCACGCTTGTAATCCCAGCATTCGGGAGGCTGAGACCAGAGGAGGATCCCGGTTCGCAGTCAGCCTCAGCTACCTAGTGAGGCACTCCGCAACTTAGTGAGACCCGGTTTCAAAATAAAGAATAAAAAATAGGGCTGGGGGTATAGCTCGGAGGTAGAACGCCCCTGAGTTCAATCTCCAGTACCGCAAAAAAAAAAAAAAAATCAGAAGTCCATTCTACCCTTTTTATCGACACACTGTTTTCTAACTTTCCTCATTTCCTTACTATATCTTGGAGTTCTTTTTATATCAATACATAGAGTTATATCATTTGTTTTAACCACTGCGTAGTATTCACAAAATACTTTGCTGTGATTTATGTAGTCATTTTTCTATTGATGAATATTTTGGTTGATTCTAGTTGTTGTTTTCATGAACATTGCCACAGTAGATATTCTTTGCCTATTCTTGGTAATTTTTTTATAAATACACCCAAATATTAAATTTCTAGTACTGAAATTACATAATCTAAGAATATGAACATTAAGATAGTCATATTGTCAAATTGTGTCCCCATAAGTTTACATCCCCACCAGTAATCAGAGAGCTATCTTTGCAATGACTGGGATTCATCAAGCTTAATTTTTTAATCCAATAGGTAAAAAATGGGACTCTGACACTTTTTATTGTATATTGTTGATATTATTTAAGGCTTATTGGATACTTCACTTTCTTTTTCTGCAGACTGTGTATTTGTAATGATTGTATTCTTATTGATTTGTTGAGCTCTTTTTAAATTACAGAAATTATCCCTTTGTGTTGCAGATATTTCTTCCCAGTTTTCCAGTGGCCTAATTTGGTTTATGGTATTTTTCCAGACCAAAATCGTTGATTTTTTTAATTAGTGAAGTTATATATCACTTTGGTATGGCTTTGTGATATATTATTATATAAAATATAATTTTCCTTTATATGATATATAATAATCAACTATGAGGTATCATGGAAGAAAAGATCCCAGTCACCAAATTAACAAAAGAATTCAGTTATCTAGAAAAAACTTAACTCACAGCAAAAATCTTAAAACTATTGAAAAGGCAAGATTTCTTGAATAGGACACCAAAAGAACTAAACATAAAAGAAAACAATTTTTAAAAAATTTTGATCACTTCTAGTCAGAGTGAACAATTTTTGTTCATCAAAAGACAACACAAAGAAAAAGAAATGCCATAGAATGGGGGTGATTGTCAATACTTATAGAATGGGGGGTGGGGATTGTCAATACTTATAACTAACAAATAATTGGTATCTAGAATATACGAGGAACCTTTGAAATCTTTTTTTTTTTTTTTTTTTTTGTGGTACTGGAGATTTAACCCAGGGTCATTCTACACCCCTAGCCCTATCAACCCTATTTTTTATTCTTTATTTTGAAACAGGGTCTCACCAAGTTGCAGAGGGCCTTACTAAGTAGCTGAGGCTGGCCACAAACTTGTGATCCTCCTGTCTCAGCCTCCCAAGTAGGAGGATTACAAGCCTGTGCCACCACACCTGGCTGAAATCAGCATTTTAAAAGATGAACTAGAAGCCAGGCAAGGTAGTGCACAGCTGTAATCCCAGTTCTTCTAGGCTGAGACAGGAGGATCATAGATTTGAGGACAACTTCAGCAAGTTGTGAGACTCTCATCAACCTGGTAAGACTGTTTCAGAATTAAAATACAATAGGGCTCAGGTGTAGCTAAGAGGTAGAATGCCCATGAGTTCAATCCCTAGTAACACACACACACACACACACACACACACACACACACACACACACACAATGAACTAGGCAATATAAAAGTGGATAGAAGACTCGGACTTTTCACAGAAGATATATAAATTACCTATAAGCACATGAAACATCATTAGTCATCCATAAATGAAATCAAAACAATAATGAGTGCTGGGGTTATAGCTAAGTGGCAGAGTACATTTCTCAGTTCAGTTTTCATCACCAAAAAACTAAACAAACAATAGGAAACCATAGTCAGTTATCACTACCTATTGAGATACTAGTAGAATAGCTAAAAGAAAAAAGACTGCTACTACTAAATGTTTATGAGGATGTAAAGCAGCTATAACTATCATTTATTGCTGGTGAGATTGCAAAACAGTAAACCCTTTGGAAAACTATTTCTTATAAAGTTAAACAAAACGTTTACCTATGTATTGAGAGTCCCCGAGAATACCCCTAGGTTTGATAAGATTTGCTGAAAGGGTTCATAGGACTCTCATGTAGTCATACTTAAGGCTTTATGACTTATTTTAGCCACAGGATACAAAACACAGTCCGCAAAGGAAAAAAGTAAATGGGGAAAAATCCAGTGGAGATGAGGTGCAAGCTTCCAAGTGTCCTCTCCTAAATGGACTCATACTTAGCTACGCCAGCAAAGAATTTGACACCTGTGAACATTGTGCAGGTAAAGCAGGGAAGCTCATTAGACATTCATTGCCCAGGAATTCTTCTAGGGGGTGGGGGCTGATTACATCCTCTGCCCAGCACAAACCCAAATTCCAGACTCCAGAAGGAAAATAGGATTCAGCATAAATCATATTGTTGTCATATACCGTTTAGGCATAATGAGCCACTCTTACCAGATAGAGGGTGGAGGTCTTCCCCAAGTCCAAGATTGAAGTTCCCAGACACCCACATAGGGCCAGCCTTGCAATCAGGCTTTTTAAAGGATATTAGCATCCTTGTAAAGAATGTTAACTCTTTTCTGAACATCTTACAACCCAGGGTTTACCTCCCTAAGTATTTATGAAGAGAAATACACACACACACACACACACACACACACACACACACACACACACGGAGGGCGAGGAATTGATGTAAGAATGTTCATAGCCAAAGCTAGAAACAGAATGGATAAACAAGCATTTGTATGTTTTGGAATACTCCCTAGCAACTAAAAAGATCTAACTACTGGGCTAGGGATGTAGTGCAGCAGTTGAGCACTTGCCTAGCAGTGAGAGGCCCTAGGTTTTATCCCCAGCACTGCAAAAATAAAAAGAACTAAGTACTGGCAATGCTGTCAAATTAAAAACATGAATGTGATTACAATTCCATAAAAGAAAAATATGAATCTCAAAAACGTGTTAAGCACATTTTGAAAGAAATCAATCATTAAAGAGTATATACTGTGTGATTCAATTTATGTTAAGAATCAGCAAAATTAATCTATAATTACAGAAACCAAAATGTGATTGCCTGGGGACAGAGTGAGAAATGAACTGGAAAAGAGCATGAGGGAATATTCTAGGTAATAGAAAAGCTATGTCCTGTTTTGTGTGTGGTTACATAGGTATAAAAAGCTATCAAAAGTCAAGATATGTACACTAAAAAATTGGTAAGTGGAAATGCAAACTTAGCTAGGAGAAATATCTTCTAAAGATATTATTTCCCTAATTAGTAGTAAAGTGTTCCCAAAGTGCCAACAAGTTTTGCTTTGATCTTTGCTTTTGAATATAACAAAGTGGTTCTGAAGTTCGTATGGAATGATAAACCAAATTTAATGATACTGTAAAGGGACTTTAGAGAAGGCATTTGGGCTGAATTTTAAAAAGTGAATATGACTGAAATGGCAGCAGATGAGAATAAAGATAGAAAAAAGATCATGTACTCTGTTTACAAAGAGCAAAAAATGGTTGGTGATGCTTTGAGTCTGAGACATATGTACAGGTATTAGAGGTTGGCCATGTCATATCAGTTGAGTGCTAGTGTAGTTAGATAGGTAGCCAATTCTAGTGACACTGGATAATGAGTGGGGGGTGGGGAGTGAATACCATGTGCTTTCAGGGCTTTTTCCTTAGTTCCTACTGCCCACTTCACATGCTGTACCCTTCTCAAATACTTATCATTCATTCAGTGCACCTTCCTTAAACACACTTTTTCTCCTATAATTACTGCATTCTGCCTGGTAGATTGCAAAGTAATAAAGACTGAAATTCTACCCTTTTTGTCCTTATTTATGTACACATATGAATATTGTCCCCCTTTCTTTTCCATCACCCATCCATCTACTTCAACTGCCAGTATCTTATAGAGAGAAATTGCTTAATGAGTATTTATTGAATTAGACAGTTCAGTGTTCCATGTAGGAACTCTTTAGGGTTAAATAGTGATCGCGAAGATTAAAAATAGTGATGAATTTAAGAATGAATTAATGGATGGAAGTGATATCATGCAAGGGAAGAGTTGAAAGTGCTAAAGGTTCTGACCTTGGAGATCAAAAAAGTAGTGATTTCATAGAGAATGCCCACATTTGAATATTAAAACAGTAAATAGTACCAACAAAAGAAGACATTAAAGGAGGTCATAAAATATCATAAATTATTTTGGCTTCTTATCAGGGGAAATGGAAGGCCTTAACTGAACCATTTATAATTAATATTTTCTTACTTTGTAACTTTTACCTTATAAAGATAACCTGAGAACTTTTTCTTTTCTACTTTCTTTTTTTTGCGGTACTAGGGATTGAACTCAGGGGCATTCTACCTCCGAGCTACACCCCCAGCCCTGTTTTTTATTCTTTATTTTGAAATAGGCTCTCACTAAGTTGCGGAGGGTCTCACTAAGCAGCTGAGGCTGGCCGCGAACCTGGATCCTCCGGTCTCAGCCTCCCAAATGCTGGGATTATAAGCGTGCGCCACCACACCCGGCTTGAATCTTGAGACATTTTTAACATCTAACATTATAGATATGTATATGTATATGTTTATGTATATTGCAATTACTTTACAATAGATGATCAAATATGGAGGGAAACATTGTGGGTGGAGGGATTTTGTCCTGGGAAAATGACATTCTGACAGGACAGAACAAAAGAGCAGTACTGAAAATAACTAAAGGTTGTTTTGCTGTCACCACACATGAGATATGGAGAGTAGTAAAAGAAGACAGATGGACAATTCTGCTAGTTTTGGAGTGTGTGAATAGGGAAAAGAAACATTCTGTTCCTTTACTTAGAAAAGGAATCTCTAGGCTAAATTACTGGTTTCAGTAATAAGTTTCATATATTCTGACCAAAGAAACATTTTTTTTACCCTGGGAATAATGACTCATGCTCTTCTCAGAATTTTGCTTTTGTGGATACTAAAGTGTGGTAATAAATATAGCACTGTTAGTTCAATCTTAGTGATAATGATATTATTGTTAGTAGACTAGTGATGGGTAAGAACATTAGTATTGTAAACCCAATTGTAACAAAGGAACCAAGCACATTTTAATTCACTGATTCTAAGAGACATGGAAGTACATTTTAAAACTACTAAGCTAATTATAATTTAGTGAACTATACAATAAAAATAGGACCATAACCTCATTTTTAAAAATACTTTTATCATTTTGATGGGGTTTTGTTAGAAGGTAAACGTCTTTCCGATATTGAATGTCGAATTACTTTGTTTTTTCTTTCCCCTTTTTTTTTGTACCTCAAAATTGGTATGCGATTATCACATAGACCATAAAGCCAGTATCAGTAAATAGGGATTATTAGTATTGGTTAGATGAAATTGAAAGTTTATATTTCAGTTTTATTTAAACCTTAATCTGTACTTTAAGAAACAGGTTTAAATGTGTTCTTCATGTACCATAACAGATGCTCTCATTCTAAATTTTCACCACACCAGGATATTCTATCACAATTCTTCCCTGTAATTACTGTTATTAAGCATATACACAGAAGGCTCTGTTAATAATGTCTCTTACAATATCCTTTTCCAGCATAGGAATGTTCCCTTATCTCTCTCTCTTTTTTTTTTTTTTTTTTTTTTGCAGTATTGGGGATTGAACTCAGGGGCATTCTACCTCTGAGCTATACCCCCAGCCCTACTTTTTATTCTTTATTTTGAAACAGGGTCTCACTAAGTTGTGGAGTGCCTCACTAGGTAGCTGAGGCTGCCTGCGAACCCAGATCCTCCTGTCTCAGCCTTCCAAATGCTGGGATTACAAGGGTGTGGCCACCATGCCCGGCCTATCTCTTAATCTTCACATTCAGTCCCTTTCTTGGGTTACCACCTACTTAGACTCTTCCTAGTGAAGACTTAGAACTTTAGCTCTTGAAGTTTCCTTTTTCAGTCTTTTTTACATTCCCTCTGTGCCTTTTTAAATTTCAGCAAAAGTTAGCTCATGAGTCATAATATGTGAAACAGTTGTTGGGATAATAGCCTAATGACATGTTAAATATTAATTTGAAGTTGATAAGTTTTATAAGGAAACTTTATTAATTTATTTTAAGTAATTTTTTGCTTAACTATGCTTTGGGTGGTCAACTAATGATATATAAAACATCAATCAATAAAAATGGAGATAATCTGCTTACTGATTACTTAAGTTGCTACTTTTACACAGCTACACTAATTTAAGTTCGACATTCTCTTTGCTCTCTTTTTAAGATATAGTATCTGTAATTTCCAAGATACTTGGTACATTATACTGTAATAAATAGGAGTAAGCAGTAAATGTTTGCAAAGTCAACACACTATCTGCCAATGTCTCTCCCATGCTTAAATAGGTTCTGAAATATCTTGCCCATAGTGCAATGTCTAAAAGTGTGTGTGTGTGTGTGTGTGTGTGTGTGTGTGTTTTATTAGGACTTGGACCCAGGGACACTCTGCCAGTGAGCTACACTCCCGCCCTTTTATTTATTTATTTATTTATTTGTTTGTTTGTTTGCGGTACTGGGGATTGAACTCAGGGGCATTCTACCTCCGAGCTATACCCCCAGCCCTATTTTTTTTTATTCTTTATTTTGAAACCGAGTCTCAGTAAGTTGCGGAGTGTCTCACTAGGTATCTGAGGCTGGCCGCGAACCCGGATCCTCCGGTCTCAGCCTCCCGAATGTTGGGATTACAAGCGTGCACCACCACACCTGGCTCTTTTGCTTTGTTTTTTTAATCTATTCTTATGTGACTCCACATTGTTGTTGCTATCATTCATAGAATTATGACATCTTGGCTAGGTGATACTTGTGCTAAAATTAAGTGACTGTCTTTCTGATTATACTTCTGGGAGATTTCTCTTCCTTCACTTGCCAGCTTTCCTCCATTCCATCAGGTTTTCTTTAGAGAAATTCCTTTTTACCAGAGATCAAATATTGATAGACGATAAATCAATATTAAAGTTGGTTAATAGTTGCTTGTATCAGTGCATCATTACTAATATGATACTAGAATATTCTGTTATTGCCAAGAAAAGGGGCAGATGGCAAGCAATTAAATCAAAATGTTATTTGGTCTTTATCATTGAAAAAGAAATTTGTAAAAATCAAGTTTTTCTACTATATTTCATGTTTTTTATGCAGTGTTGTAACATCTCTTGAAATGCATTTTTACCTATTGATACATGGAGTGTTCATTGAGCATATGATACAGTATCTTCTATTTATCAGAACGTTCATTGAGCAAATAATAGAGTATCTTATATTCATTAGAATATAGTGTGAAGACACATGATGTACTTTCACAAATATATCAAAGTCAATCACTAAACTGAACTTGAGGAGGAGGGAGGGCCAGGGAGCGGGGTGGGAATTTGGGAAGGAGTTAAATGAAAAATGTGTGCATACATGCCTTTATCAGCTTTTACCTAATAAAGATGTATGATTATAATGCACCAATTAATTTTTAAAAAGCTGTCAAAAATAAAATATTTTTGTAAAAAAAAAAAGAATATAGTGTGAGAAAAACACATCAAAGTCAATCACTAAACTGAACCTGAGAAGGAGGGAGGGTGAGGGAGTGGGGTGGAAATTGGGGAAGGGTTAAATGAGAAATGTGTGCATGTATGCCTTTACCAGCTTGTACCTAACAAAGGTGTATGATTCCATGTACCAGTTTAAAAAAAGAAAGAATATAGTGTGAAGAAAATACATTTTTACAAGTAGATCTTTATGGCTTATGTCATTAAATAAAACTGGGGAAATTTTGTTTTGGCCAATAAATTTGGCATGTGAAATTAGCAGTTTTAAGAATAGACATTTAAGTGTGGTGGTACAAGCCTTTAATCCCTGTACTTGGGAGACTGAGACAGAAGGATCACAGATTCAAGGACAGCCTCAACAAGTAGTGAGACTCTCATCAACCTAGTAAGACCCTGTTTCCAAATAAGAAATAAAATTAGGCTGAGGGTGTAGTTTGAAGGTAGAATGCTTCTGGGTTCAATCTCCAGTACCAAAAAAAAAAAAAAGACATTAAATGATCAGCTCAAGTAAAACAATTCCAGTGTACTATACATTCTGTGCCTTGTGTCTTTTTGTAAGACTATCAATAATATGTAATAGATATGGTATAAGAATACTTCAAGAGATTACAATAATAGCCTCTAAGAAAGGAAATCACTTCAAGGACATAGGTTGAGATTGAGGTATAGGAAAAAAAAAATAACAGTAAGGATAGAGAAATAACTAGACAAAACATCAAAGACCTAAGTATTGATATGGTAAAAAGGATACTCAGTACATTTAGAACCAGACTTTTTGCCATTATCTAATCTAATCTAATCTAATCTATGTGATCTAATTTAATCCTAAATTATGCTGTTGCTTAATTACGTAATATAAGCCATCAGGAACTATGCCTTAGGATGAATGAAATTGAAAGCAAGTTCCTCCTAGTTTTTTTTTTTTTTTTTTGTGGTTTGTTTGGTGTGTGTGTGTGTGTGTGTGTGTGTGTGTGTGTGTGTGTGTGTGTGTGTTTTTACTGGGCATTGAACCCAGAGGTCTTCTACCTCCAAACTATACTTCCCGCCCTATTTTTTTGAAAAAGGGTCTTGCCAGATTGTTGAGAGTCTCCCTAGGTTGCTGAGGCTATCCTCAAACATATAATCCGCCTGTCTCAGCCTCCCAAGTTACAAGAATGGGCCACCACACCCAGCTGCATTCTCCTAGTGCTTTTTAATACAAATTTATTAGATAGTGCCTGTTTGTAAAAATTGAAATGACAACAGAAAACTAACATGGCCCTTTCCTGTACAAATTAATACACACATTCAAGAAATATTCCGTATTTTAAGCTAATCTTTTTTATTTGATTTACTTACCAGCAGACCTCCTCCTTAGCCTGTGAGTATTGGCAGAATCACTACCATGATCACAGCAGCACAGTTCAGGCCTTGTCATTTGATTTTGAATATATTGTCCTTCCAACAGCCAGTTAGGCCAATAATATTGTATGTGCTTTGGTCATTATTTGTGCCCTGAAGTATATAAATCATAGGCACAGACACTATAGCTGCATCTCTATGACAGTTGAACTGAGGAAATAAGAAACTCCGTTGGAAACAGTAGACTATGTTGGGGCTGTATGATTGGTCTCTGATTCTTTCCTGCCTATCATTTTGGCCTTCTCACAGGTAGTACAGATAAATCTGTTGAGTTAGTAAAAAATGAAAATAAGCCAAGTGTAATGGTGCATACCTAAAATCTCAGCTACTTGGAAGGCTGAGACAGGAGGATCCCAAGTTAGAGGCCAGCCTGAGCAACTTAGTGAGACTGTCTCAAAAATACCCTTGCGTTCAGTCCCCAGTACTAAAGGAAACCTTTTGTGAAACATATCCAGATACAAATAGGTAAATAATATATATTGTGTCTGTTAGTGCCTCCAATTAACATTGCTAGATCTATCTTTATTATACCAGACTAGACAAAAAATCTTCTATGGATACAAACTATTACATGAAAGAAAAATAGAGCCATAGGTTCCGAGAAACCTGTTGCTCACCCAAGTTTCTCCTTTGCTTGTGATGACAATATAAGATTGGTAGGTACGATTCATTTTTTTCTTCATCATCAAGATTGTAGTTAATTTGTGGAATGAAGGCAAATTTTAATGTATGTAGATACTAGAGGAGTACCACCAGAAGGAATAGTACTTGAATATAAGTCACAATAGTGACTAAATTATGTCTTCATTCCATGACATGAATAAGGCAACCTTTTTTTGGGGGGGGGGGGTACTAGGGATTGAACCCAGGGGGATTTTACCTCCAAGCCATACCCCCAGTCCTATTTTTTATTCTTTATATTGAAACAGGGTCTCATTAAGTTGCAGAGGGCCCCTCTAAGTAGCTGAGGCTGGCTGTGAACCCAGATCCTCCAGTCTAAGCCTCCCAAGTACTGGGATTACAAGTGTACACCACCACACCTAGCAAGGCAACCATTTTTTATGAAGAAAGACTAAGGAAAACAATGTGAAGCAAAGGAGCCTACTTCTGCTCAGGAAGTCTTGAAAATTACAGTTCTTCCTAGGTCAGTGGAACTGAGGATGGTGAGCCGTGATCTCTACTAATGCAGAATCACTCTGATTGGACCACTTCTGTTTAGGACCAAACTGGGTTAATATACATTGGGGTTTTTTGTTTGTTTGTTTGTTTGTTTGCTCCTAAATACTAATGCCATAGTTTATTTTAAAAAAAAATCTAGGGGTTTCCAAAGTGTTTTTAGGTTCATTGGTTATTAGTTTGTTATAGGTATTTGGTGTTTTTAAGGAGCTATTAAAGCTGAAATCATTTGTTAGACTTTTTGTGTAATGGTTAGCTTTTTTTTTTTTAAGCCAGAAGCATGCACTGCTAATCCCCTTCACCTGTCCTACTGGTGCATGCCATTGCTCACAAGGTGGACTGGTTAATAAAAGAGAATCAGATAAAAAGTACCATACTAGTAAAACAAAGGCACAAAATGAATATTTTTTTTTACTTGAGGTGTTAGTTTCTTTTAGTTCTGTATTTTGAAATCATAATTTACCAAACACTGTCATCTTTCTCTGAGAATATAAATGAGGTATCTAGAGTTGCCTAATTTACCATTTATTTCTAACTATCTGCTTTTTGTTTTATGTGAAAATATGGTAATCTGACTTGACTCAGGAAAATGAGAAAAATATTTACTCAAAATTATCTGTGAAATTATTTGTATTCTATTAAATTGTTTAATATCATGAAATATCTCTTGTGTTTCTGACACTGTATCTACATTTGTCTTTTCAGTCTTTCTCATCTTTGCCTTGATTAATGTTTAGTCTCCTTTTAAGCTTAAATTTTGATTTAATTTCTTCTATTGCACATTAAGATTTTTGAGCTTTTATTCTACTGCACATTAAAATGTGAATTTTTAAAGACCAAAATGAGAAAATTTGTGATTACGTATTTCAAGATTTTGTATAGTTTATGTATCTATATAAAAATTTAAGTTCACGATTAATAATCTTGATCAAGTATTTGGTAATTTATTTCATTAATGACTCTACTCATTTGATTCTGATAGTTGCAAAATCTCTTAACCTACCTTGTTCATATTTACTGATAAAGCAAAATCTATATTGTTATAGACATTACTCATCTAGGTCTTGAGAACTTGATTTTCTACCCTAAAGTTGTAAAGGTCTTCTGTCTCTTTAAAGGCATGAGTTAAATCTGTTTTCTCATGGTCAGTGTAAAGGTCATTGAAGGATAGCACTCTGAAAGAAATGGATAATGTGCATCCTTCCAGAACTAGTGTATATTACAGCTGTCTCTTTGGACTTACTCCAGCAACAGCTCAGTGACTCTTAGAAGAGAATTTTAGAGGCCCTAGCTGGGGCTCAGAAAATTGTACTGAAGGACAGACACTTGCTTTCCATGTATTTCCACAACAGTGAAATTTGTTTCAAATTATGCTTATCTCCCAAATGCAATTGGTCTCTGAGTGTCTTTTCTTTTACAAGGTAGCTTCTTTTCTTTCTTGCTATTCCTATTGCTACCTCTTTTACCAGGCTTGGTAACAAAGGGGATAATTTCCATGGGATAATTTCGACAGTTTAGTTTTCTTACTCTTCTATGCTCTGAAATTATGGTGCACCCCCTCCACAAAGACCTATCCTGAAAAAGTTCATATTCTAGTAGGAAATCAAACATGAATGTACATAATTTCAATAAGAGTATGTTAAGCTACAGTAGAAATACCTGTAAGAGGCCATGATAACATTAACAAAGGGAGAATTTAGTTCTAGAAATATTTAAAGTAACTTCCAAATAAAGTAATCAGACCATATAATTATTAACCCAGATTTCTACTCATGTTATTTCTATAGCAAATATAAAGGAAAGTTTATGTTCTTCTGTTCTAAATTAAAGATTCATTTGGTAATTAAATATTAAGGAAAGCTTATTTTTATTTCCTAGTTAGTAAGCAAATAGATATAACTGAACTATAAAACTATATACTATTTTCCTGTTAATCTGAGAATGATGTTGAACAGTAGCTTGTCAATCTAAATATGCAGAAAAATCAGAAACAAGTATTTATAAAAGCTGTTGGTCCCTCAACAAACATTTAAGCAGCATCTTTATTTGTGAAACATAAATATCTAGAAAATACAAGGTGTTTGTTTTAGCAAACTGTGGCAATTTGAGGTAATTAGGCTGTCAATTGAATATATCCCCTAAGCTTGCAGATATGTACTTCAAAATAGCTTTCACATTTTAATTCTGGTGCAGATATAATATTGAATTTTTAAAAACAACTGATTTTAACATACTTCTAAAGTCAGAAAGGTCTGTGTTGTCTTAGGCTGGATTTTTACAGACTCATATTCTGCAATCAAGTAGTAGTTTTTTTGTACTCTACCTTGGTAATACCGACTCCAGAATATTGTGCTAGATTTTAGTTGCCAAATTTTGAGATTAATATTAGCAAAAGAACACATCTAGTGATGGAAGAGAAGATGATGGTAAGCTATCTTGCTTGAACTGTGGTTGAAGGAATTAGGGTAAAAAGACCTAAGGAAAATTCTAATGGCTGTAAAGTCTATAATAAGATAGAGAAAGCAGAACCCAGGGAACGATGAAGCTAATTCAGAAGTAATATTGTTAGGGAGAACTTCAGAAGTACTTCACAAAAAGTTCAATATAAGGTAGTAAGCTTCCAACACTTAAAAATTCCCAATTAATTGATTTCTGTGATACTTTCCTATTTATTTCAAGATCTTCACTCACTGAAAATTGATACATCTCTCCCCCTTCTGGAGAACTTGGGTAGAAAGTGTTGGTTGTGGTTGCAGAGATAGGGTTAGGGATGACTTCTTAGCCAGTGTACATTTAGAAAGTTCTCCAATTGATATCAAATAATTCTAGGACTTTTTCAGAGATCAGCAAACTTTTTTCTTATAAAAGGCTATATAATGATATTTCAGGCCAGGTGGTTACCATAGCATCCTCTCAACTCTACTATTGTAATGCAAAAGCATTATTGACAATATGTGGACACAGTTTGTTGGAGGGGTGTGTGTGTGTGTGTGTGTGTGTGTGTGTGTCAACAAACCTATATTTATAAAAGTAGATAGGAGCTATATTTGACCTGTGGGTCATATTTTTGCCACCTTTGCCTTAACTGGTGTAATCTAGAAATGGAGTTCTAATATAAATGGAGCAAGGATTTCAATTTAGGAATTTAAAAACAAGTTGTTAAGATGTCTTGTATTGAAAGAGTGCACATGATATGTCCAAAATAACTGGATTGCCTATGAATTAAGAAACCTTCCACTATGAAAGTCAAGTAACAATGGAGAGTCTGAGACTATTTTCTACTCTTTGTTTCTGCCATTTGTTTTACTTTAAAGAGTCTAGTCCTGCTTAGTAATAAATATCATCTATCCCAGTTGGACTGGTAATGCAGACCCAACCCTTACCAAGAAATAAATGCTAGTTAAGGCCTTTGAGAAACTAAAATATTTTCAATACTACCTGCTTAAAATTCGTAATTTTTAACAGTAATTTTAACACAAGAATCAAGAAGGAAGTAAAATATCTGATTATCAAGGGGTCTCTCACATTTTTGCTCTTAAAGGTTGTATGGCAGAGCCCTGCATGTCATATCATCATTTGGTCTGTTGGCTTTTAATTTATGGACTATTCTAAAATGGTTGTTGATGAAGCTAGGTGTAGTGACACACCACTATGATTCTAGTACTTGGGAGGCTGAGACAGGGGAATCACAGGTTTGAAGACAGCCTCAGCAGCATAGTGAGACCCCGTTTCAAAAAAAATAAAAAGAGCTGGTGGTATAGCTCAAAGGTAAAATGCTTCTGGGTTCAATTCCCAGTACAGGGGAAAAAAATGTGTCACTGACTGAAAGGATGCTACAGTAATCAGATAAGCTGGCCTCAACTTAGAAGTGACTGTTGGGAAACATGGGGTCAAAGAGAGCACAGTTGGACCACAGGAACAGATTTTATTCTGGAATAAAATCTGGGAGGAGGCAACTAATAGGGAGAGAGGATCCACGAGGGTCAGGAGCCCCTTCTTCACAGACTAGGGGCTTTTTATGGAAGGTAGGATGCGTGGTAGAGCAAAGCAGTCCTGTATGTCTCCAATTGGTGGGCTTGACACCAGGCCAGAGCAGGTAACTGTATGGGACTGGGGGCAGGGGGGTGGTTAGAGATGCTTCTCTTTACTTTCATGCCATTCCTGGAGTTCTCAGCCTCCTCAAGTCAAGCTTCACAGTCAGACCTCACAGCACCCACATTCTAGAGGTTTTACAGTATATATATTGAGAAATGGGCAGCTGGATTCCCTCTTGTTACTTCCTGCATGACAATAGAGCAGAGGTGGATTTAAGGCCTGAAGCTGTGTTGCAGGCACTGCGGGGGTCTTAGAATTCCTGTGTGTTTGGGAGAAGGATGTATTGGTCTCTAGTCTGCAAGAGAAGAATCTCATTAACAGAGCAATTAGTGATTTTTCGAATTTGTGACATAATCAGGTTGACTATGAATGCCCCAAAGAGTAGGATAAGGAGGAAAATGAATATAGGACTTAGAAAGGGTAGGAGCCATGGTATCCAGGAGGAACCATATCCAAAGAGTCCTTTTTATTGATGAATATTGTCTAGTCATTTTTGGATATCAGATATTAAACTAGTTATCTTTTTTGAGTTAGGTGATATTAAAACAAAACATTCCAGGAAATTTCTGACATCCCATATGATGGAGTAAGAACTGGTAATCACTTGTTTCCCTGTTCTCAAGAGTTGCCCAACACACCTCACCTAGTTCTTCATTGATGGCTGCCAAAGCTAAGGCTGTGTCATTAACTATTTTGGTGATTAGATAAGTCAGTTGATTTATTTGAATATAAGCGCCTACCATTAATCTGGAGATGGCCAACAAAGTGGCTGACAATCCTGCAACAAGAGCTGGAAACCAGAGGTGCAAGTTGCTATTATAATAAGAGGGTAGGGAGCATATGACCTGAGGGTAGGCTCATCTCTATTGTTGGGATTGGGCTATTTACAGTGTGATCACATTTAATATTACACGGCACTCGTCCTATATGCAGACAGTCTCCTGGAACAATCATTGAGATTGGAATGGGTTTTCCTGAACCCTGTGCCTTACTCTCAGAGTTATGAATATGACCATTAAAACCCAAGAGGGTTGTTAGGTTAAGATTTGTGTGCTTTGGTATTCCTCATTCTGGTAGGACAAGACCAATTGCATGGCTGAATTGGGCTTGAACATACAGAAGAAAGATGTGTTCAGTACATTTTTTGCCATAAGTCCAGAAATTAGTACTATGGAGAACAGAAGTAGGGTTTGGAATAACTTGGACAAATATAGGAGTTGATTTTTTTGTATATCAAAAAAAGTACCAGACCAAGAGGCTCCTCCTAGTTGGGTACACTCAGTTGTTTTTTCCCACTGCCTACATACTTATAGGTACTGGTGTCTCTTAGACTAGCCTATGACAAGATGATAGAGAAATTTTGGTTGTTTTTTTCATGCTTGATTTTTTCATGGTGTACTACATGTAGTAGACTCCCTTGTCCGTATGACAGGACCTTCACACAAGCTGCAGTTAGTCCAGCAGTGGAGTATCAAGGGAGCACCCATAGTTACCATGGTGCTGCCACAGCTAGATGCTATTAGGAGACAGTTCTTAGTCTTTAGGCCCATAATAGAGAGAAGAAGAATTAATAAAGACAAGCCCATTACTTATCTGATGCCCAAGTAGGGAATATTTTTGAGGAGAAGGTTTAAGATTTTTTTTTACAGGCTTAGAGGTATAACAGCTGGGAGTCTCTTTACATTTTTCCAGAGTCTTCTGACTGGCTACGATATATAGGCCCTGGCAGTGTCTAGCATAATTCCGAACAGAATGCATAAAACAATTTCACATCAGCTGATCTAATGTAATGAGAAGGATACTGAGGACAAAAATCAAAAATAGGGGGTGTCTTAGAGCTTCCTCATCTATCATGGGAAGGGAGTCTGGATTTTTATTTAGAGGAAATTTGATTTTAGGAATAATCAACTGAATTGCCTTGCAGAGATGGCTGCTCTGCCTGTATATGCTTGGTTCCAGGAAGAGGTGAGAAGGCATTTTGGGCTCAGAAAATCAAAGAATTAAAGGCATCCAACCCAAGGCTAAGAGAGTTAGAATCACAGCTGTTTTAGCTGATAGTGGGAAATACGGACAGTCGAATGTGAAAGGCAGGGAAAGCAAGGCAGAGTGAAAAGAAGCTAATTTGGGTGGGGTATTGAGGGGAACGGGTGTAACAAGATTGATGCAGGTGACCTTTTCCTCCTGTTCCCAGGTCTTCTTGTCCTGCTGATGAAGTGACCCCAACTGCTCTTAGGAAAATGGATTTATGATTGCGTTAACTCCTTCCAGGTGGTAGGGGGTGCTGTTGCAATATTATAGTTTAGGGACTCAGGGGTGGATGATCTAAAGGACTATGGAAGAAGGAAACTTTTATATGATATTTTGTTTTCACAACCATGTGGAGCTGAAGTGCTGAAGAAGTCTGTTTATCTTGGCTCAAAGTCATTTATGGTGGTTTAGTGAGCACCTACATGGAAAACTGATATGTTAGTACATTACACAATAATCCAGATATCTCATTATAATGGTTTTTCTATAACCCATTACCCTGTGCTGTTAGCATTTTATTTGTTTATAACATAGTGAAGTTTTAGAGGCACAAAGACTGGAGAAAAAAAAAACCATGTTGTTTTTAACTGAGTTTAAACAGGTTTTTTGTCTATAGGATTTGGGCAGGACTCAGATCCTCCAGGAGTTTACAGGAATAGGAATTTCCACGTTTTGGTAGAAGTATGATGGTCCTGGAATTGTAAAACCTCAATAACAGATTTAATTTTTCAGCATCTTATAAGGACTTAACTGGGGGGGGGGGCGGGGTTGGGTATTGGTGTCATATCTCATTTTTTGCAAGTCTAAAGGTACAAGTACTATATAAATGGCTTTAGTACAGCTCTTTTTTGTCACCTGTGAAATAGCACATTTGCCTCTGGTTATACTATTTTTTCTGGGAATTTAAGATCAAGCCCTATGCTGGGCTTGAATAGCCTTATGCTATTGAAGGTAACCCTATACCAGGCAAACATATGTTTTTTCTAACAATTTTTTGTTAAGGTAAGTCAAGGCCTCTCAGGGTTATTCTTAGGGACTGGCATTTTGGGGGCCTCTAGTAAGGTTTTTCCCTGTGTCCTGTGTGACCTTGAAAGACTGGAGCCAAATATGGCTGGTTTTCCTTAATACTCTATCTCCAGATCATTCTCTAAGTCTCAGTTGTTAAATACTCATAAGGTCAGTTTCACCAAGCCTTTTAAGCTGTCTTGCAGATAATGGCTATTATCTCAAAACACTATTTGGGTGTTGTACTTCTGTTAAATGCTAACAAACAACTGATACATAGTTTTCTGGGAAAAACACAAAACAGAATTATCAGGAATAAAACAAATTCCATGGGATCTTTGCATAAAGATACAGATGGGATTTCTTTTTCCCTGTGGGATAACTCAGTCATTTAGAAAAAAAAAAACCACAAAGATAGAGGTTAAAATACAGGGCTTTAGATTCCTAGACTTAACTTTTAGAGTGTAAGAGAAGAAACAGTATTAGAAAATAGGATTATAAACTGGGCGTGGTAACGCACACTTGTAATCCCAGTACTTGGGAGGCTGAGACAGGAGGATCACAGGTTCGCAGCCAGCCTCAGCTACTTAGTGTGGCTCTCTGCAACTTATTGAGAGCCTGTTTTAAAATAAAGAATAAAAAATAGGACTGGGGGTATAACTCAGAGGTAGACTGCTCTTGGGTTCAATCCCCAGTACCGCAAAAAAAAGAAAGAAAGAAAATAGGATTATAAAAATTTTAAAGCCTGAGAAATGCATCCCTCACTATATTTTAAAAACAAAACTTTATTTTGAGCAGCTATCAGCAAAGGATGATTGAGGGCCTTTTATTCCTGAGTTAGCTCATAGCTAGATAACATAGCTTTAAGAATTCCTTTGGAGCCAGGCGTGGTGGCGCACACTTGTAATCCCAGCATTTGGGAGGCTGAGACTGGAGGATCCGGGTTCACGGCTAGCCTCAGCTACCTAGTGAGGCACTCCGCAACTTAGTGAGACCCTGTTTCAAAATAAAGGAATAAAAAATAGGGCTGGGGGTATAGCTTGGAGGTAGAATGCCCCTGAGTTCAATCCCCAGTACCACAAAAAAAAAAAAAA
Source organism: Graphiurus murinus (assembly GCA_004027655.1). Classification (NCBI taxonomy): domain Eukaryota; kingdom Metazoa; phylum Chordata; class Mammalia; order Rodentia; family Gliridae; genus Graphiurus; species Graphiurus murinus. Next base: position 61,154 of record PVLC010001336.1, on the reverse strand, counting down.
AAAAAAAAAAAGAATTCCTTTGGTAAAAGGGTTCTGGAAAACATTTTTTGTTCATTAATTCCTTAAACCTAAAAGAGTAAAAGTTTACACCTAGGATTTTGCCTGTGAGCCCTGATGACTGGAAACAGTGGTGGCAACCCACCCTGTTAGTGGGGCTGCAGGTTTGTCCTTGATCAGGGATTGCACCCAGGCTGCAGCAGTGAGCTGAGTCTTAACCACTAGACCACTTTAACTCAGTTGGGAAAGACAACACAGGGGGCTGATAAGGGGTGGTGTGCAAGAGTGAGGGGTGGCAAACTGGGCACGCTTGGGCTTGGGCTCAGGCCTGGGCCTGGGCCCGGGCCGGAGCAGGCAGACATGGGTACAGGAAAAGGGCCTTGGGCTGGGGACTAGCACCTGGGAAGATGGTACTTGTGCTCCTCGGCAGCCTCCGCTGGGTTCGGCCCCAGGAGGTGGCAGCTGTAGGAGCTCAAGGTGACTGAACTGTGTGCCTTGGCTGGGACGGGATCGGATGGGGAGAGAGGATTTGGGCCATCAGTAGAAGGCATAGATCCGGCAAGGCTGTGGAACTGATGTGGGACACAGGCATAACAGCTTGGGGCAAGAGTGGGGAGGAGAGAAAGCTTGAAAATAGAGGATTTTTTTTCCTTCTTGTTTTAGGCAATGTAGTTGTCTAAGTCTTGTATGATTTGGGGGTCAAATGTGCCAATTTTAGGCAAGTGTTACAGTAACAAAAATAAGATGTTTTGCTTTAAGCTCTCCCTTCAGTCCCAAAGTGGAAAGGTGTTTTATTTATTTATTTATTTATTTATTTATTTATTTATTTATTTATGGTCCTGGGGATTGAACTCAGAGGCATTCTACTTCCAAGCTACACCCCCAGCCCTATTTTGTTTTTTATTTTGAAACAGGATCTCACTAAATTGCAGAGGGCCTCACTAAGTAGTTGAGGCTGGCCGGGAACCTGTGATCCTCCTATCTCAGCCTCCCAAATACTGGGACTACAAACGTGTGCCACCATGCCTGTCTGGAAAGGTGTTTTAAAAGGCATGCCAGGGCTGAGTGTGGTGGTGCACACTTGTAATCCCAGTACTTGGGAGGCTGAGACAGACAGGAGGATTACAGGTTCCTGGCCAGCCTCATCAACCTAGTGAGACCCTCTGCAATTAGTGAGACCCTGTTTCAAAATAAAAACAAATAGGGCTGGGGGTGTAGCTCAGAGGTAGAATGCCCCTGGATTCTATCCCTAGTAGCGCGCGCACACACACGTAATGCCAGAAGGGACTCTGGGGGACTTTTGAGGGCACAATTGCCAGAAGACTGAAGCAGCATTCACAGTGTCTGAGATGAAGAGAATGCTGAGTGTGCATCACCTGCCTGGTGGGTGGATAGGTGGGTGGGTGGAGCCAAAAACAGAAAGACTGTCATCCCTATGTTTCTGTTTTGGCTATGGAAGAAAATCCCCAAGAGAGGATTTCCAGAGCCTGGGATCCCCAAGCCTTTTTGCAGTGAGGGGGATCTCTGGAGCCAGGAATCCTGGATGGCGGGAGGGGATTTGAGGGGCCTTTCTGAGTACCTCAGAAAGGCAGATGGGGCAGGACTTACTGGCCTAAATTAGTGACCACTGTTGAGTCTAAGAGTCCAGATCTCCAAGACTTTCCAAATCCTGGAAGCATGTGAGGGATAAGGGGGAGAAGAAATGGTACTGGCCCTTTAGAGAGTGATGTCTCTGGATCAGGTTACAAGAGAGATCTGTTCGCCACTGTCATTCTGGGTTTTTGGCACCATTTATGCCAGGAAATATGGACTCAAAAAGAGCACAGCTCGACAACAGGAACAGATTTTATTCTAGAATAAAATGTGGGAGGAGGCAACCCACCAGGACAGAGTCCATGACTGTCCGTAGCCCCTTCCTTACAGACTACAGGCTTTTTATAGGAGTTAGAATGGGTAGTAGAGCAGAGCAGTCATGTATGTCTTCTATTGTGGGCTTGACACCAGGATAGAGCAGGTAAATTTATGGAGCTTGGGGCAGAGAGATGGTTAGAGGCACTTCTCTTTACTTTCCTGCTATTCCTGGAGTCCTTTGTTCTCAGCCTCCTCAGACCAGGCCTCACAGACCACACTGTGCCCACAGTGACCATTGACTACTAGAAAAAGGAATAAGGAGCAATTTAAAAGCACTATCTCTAACCTGGGCCCTTGATTTTAAAACCAGAAGGACCCTCCCCACCTTAATTCCTCATAATCATGAAGAGCTTTGCTGTATATATGTTACAATATAGCACAGTAATTGCTGTTTATAATGAGGACTATAACTTATCCAAAAAATACAGAAATTGAGAACATATACTCTAATAAGAAAACAGGACTGCCCTCATAGAAAATTAGGATAAGCAAAACCAATTTATTACTTAAGAGTTCCGGATAGTTGTGATTCGTTACTATAGGAACCAACACAGTGGTTCCTTGAGTCTTAAAAATGTTTTGTTTTTATTAAGTACATTTTTTTAGTCTTTGTCCGCAAACCTCTAAATTGCCTAGATTAGAATTTCAAAAATCAATTTTATAGTGATTTTATCCTCCTATTGCTTTTCAAATAATTTTTTTTGGTAAATAGAAGAATGTGCATTTAAATTTAGCACATTTAGGACCTTCAGCAACTTAACAAAACCATGTTTAAAAATAAAGGGCTGGAGGTACAGCTTAGAGATAGAAATGCCCTTGGGTTCAATCTCCAGTACCAAAAAAAAAAAAAAAAAAAAGAAGAAGGAGGGAGAGGGAGAAAGAGATGAGAAAAAAAAGAAACTTGATACCTCTGCCTTCATTATCAACATTTAATTTTTCAGTCTAAAGGCCCTTTTATTTTAAATATTATATAATTATTTCTTAATTTTAGGGAGTTTTCTCTAAATTCAGAGAACTGAGAAGATGTAACCTTTACACTTTAGTGTTCATTTGATTATATCCGTTATCTGAAAAGCAATTTTTAAAGAAACCTTAGAAAATTAAAAACAATAATGGAAAACATGTCTTTTTTTTTTACTTAAAGAACTTTGGAAACTCTTTCCTCAGCATGCAACATAAAATTCACTCTTCAACATGGTTTTTATCACTTGACCCCTACCTATCTTTTACTGCTTTCTTCCTTGGCATGCACCCCACTTGTTCCCATGCACTTTAGACTCAAATAATAAAAAATAGTTTATATTGCTGGTCTTTTATGGTCTGTGAGTTTGCAAACTAACTCTTGTGGCCGTCTAAAATAATGCCTTCCTCATCTAATACTCTCACATCCAAGCCACTCTCTGTGAAATCCGTTTTTTCTAATGTATTGAAACTACCTTGCTGAAGCCTTACCTAAACTTCTCAGACTTTTCCCTAATTGTCTTGTAACAATTACTATATTGATAAAGATGTTCTTAGTAGACTGTAAGTCCCTGAACAACAGAAGGGAAAACATTTTCTTTACCTGTGTTTTAATACCATATTTAGCTTAGAGCCAGAAATGAGTAGGTACTTCTCAAAGCTGGGGGTTGGGGGATCCCGCACACTTAAGCTGTAGATTAGGAATCTGGGGAACTCGAAGCAGCTGGAAAAGGAGCTTCTGAGCCCCCTTGGTACTTACTGTTCCAGGCCTGCATGTGAGCCTCTCGTGTCCAGTGCTACCTTGGAGTGTTAGCACTTGAAACTGGCCCAGCTTTAAGAAACTCCTTATTTACTTGCCTCCCTTGGTGAAAGAAATCAAACCCCTTTTTACTATCTCCATCTGGTGCCAGTCCTGGATAATTCATAATAGCTTGAAAAGATGTTGATAATACCTTACATGTTTATTAATAATATTTACCATTTACTGAGTGCTCTCTGCATGTCAATCTCTCTGCTTATGTGTTTTTCATGTTATCGAATCTAATCCTTGGTGATCCAATAGAGTTGATGCATGTATCCCAATTTAACAAATAGGGGGAAATGAGATTCAGTAAAGTGAACTAAACTGCCCAGTGCCACACAATTAACTAAGGGAGCTAATATTTTAATCTAATGAAACTTCAAAGCCTGTTCTCTTATTCACCACCACTGAATATTGCCCTACTATAACTGAAGCCCAAATAACATCGTGGTTATAGTGTATGCTTTAAGATCATCTAGACCTGGATTCAGAATCCCTTTCCTGGTGACAAGTAACTTCACTTTTCTGACCTGCTATTTCCTCATATATAAAATGATAATACCTATCCCAAAAGGGTTATTGCTATCTAAGTGTATGATACATACTAAGTAGTAAAGTATTAGCTCCATTTGTCAGCAATACCTGTCTACCTTCCAGGATCTCTTAAGTGTTTAATGTCTGGGATCACATTTATTCTCTTTATGTCTTGTGTACTTGATGGTCTGTCTTGAGTATTTAATAGTCATTAGTTACCCATACATATGCTAGCGTAGAGTAAGGAATAAAATCCATAATCTGTCTACCATCTTGAACTTCTTTCTTACTAATTTCTTAGGGAACTGATGAAGTGCTGTGGGTTATTTATTATATAAAATAGTTGCCTCAGTGGTTCTGTAACATAGACTTCTTAGTACTGTGTAACAAACAGAGAAAACCATAAACACAGCTGCTGTTTTGGTATGGCTTGTGGTTTTGGTTTTATTTGAACTTTTTTTATGCAGACAGATCATCAAAGTAGTCATTTGGCATTTTCCCTTGCATTCCTCAAATTTTTTGTTAGGTTTTTTGAAAGTTTAGTTTAAGTCACTTTAAATTTGTGCACACAGATTAATCCATCTGGCCTTTTTTCTAACCAATGATTTTTTTCAAATACAAGAAATATGATAATTATATTTTAAAAATTATAACTTTAGCCAGGTGTGGTGGCTTACGCTTGTAATCCCAGTACTTGGGAAGCTGAGACAGGAGGATCACAGGTTCACAGTCAGCCTCTGCTACTTAGTGAGGCCCTGCACAACTTAGTGAGACTTTGTTTCAAAATAAAGAATAAAAAATAGGGCTGAGGTATAGTTCAGAGGTAGAATGCCCGTAAGTTCAAACCCCACTACCACAAAAAAATAAAAATTATAACTTTAATGGATCTCTTTTGTAAGTTTGAAGAATGTTTTCAACTCTCAAAAATTTTCTTGTGTTCTGTATTGTCTTCCAGTCAATTTCCTTGTTTCCAGAGGTTGGAGAAAGGCTAGAAATTTCTGCTGTTCCTACTCCTCACCTCCTTCATATTTTATAACTTTGAAGAATATCATAATCACTTATTTACAACTTAGTACAGCAGGGATGTCTGATCAAATTGGGCCCATTGCTTTCTTCAAGTCACACTGGCTGTGAAGTTGATGGGGGATGGATTATAGGGGTCGAACAAAAATGCTAGGAGACCATTTAGGCATTTGCAGTGGTCCAGACAAGAAATACTGGTGTCCTGGCCCTTTACTGGTAACAAAGGGATGTAAACAAATTAAGGAGAGAATTTATTGATGGGTTAGATATTAATAGGTATAAGAAGAGTCAGGGATGGCAAATTTCTGGATTAAATGTGTCATGCTCCTTACCTCTTTCTCCGTTTGTTTGTTGAATTTCTTATCCCTAAAGGATTCTTTTCATATGTTACCTTCTCTGAGAGAGCTTCCCACCCCAACCTCCATTAAGTTAGATGAATACACTGTATGTTTTTATAGAATCTGGCACTTCTCTGTGATAGCATTCATTCTGTTTTGTAACTATGAGTTTACCACACACACACACCATACACATAATTTTCACACTTGTGACTTTGTCTTATGAGGGCAAAGACAATGTCTGTCTTATACTTCATTATATACCTACCTCCCAACATGGTCCTGGGAATAGCACCAATATACTTTTGGTGAATAAGCAGGTAGTGTCATTTATGGCTGTTATCCACAGTTCCTGATAGAATAATCAAATATAGTAGATTATCTGGGCCTTTTGAGCTCATTTCTCTAGCTTAACTTACTCTTTTATTTGGTGTCTTTTGTTACCTGTTACTTTACTTTTTATTGTACCCTCCCAGTTTAGCTTACTGAATAAAAGAAAATATAAACATAAACAGCAAAAATAAACTTGTTTTGTGGATTTTGGTAGTGTCTTCCAAAAGAACCCCAAGACTGTTAAAGTCTAAAAGTATAATGGTCTTCAAGTCATAATAGCACTTAATGCTTTTAAAATCTTTGGAGTTCTTTATACAGATTGGAACATTGTACGGCCAGAGTCGTGGGTCCCAACTGTGCATAGTACAATTCATTTATCAATCAGAAGTGTTAGGTCTGAGTATTGGAGAAAGTGCATGCATCATTGAAAATGCATCATCATACTCCAGGCAGAATGCATTGGTGAACTTTATATTATTGTGAATATATACCTAAATCATACTTTACAAACAGAATGGTTCCATTCTAAGATTATCACTTAGATGAGAATCAGTTCTCTACCCCCACCCCTAAGTGGGAAATTACAAAGATTGGTTTAAGAAAGAAATAAAGGCCATCTTGATTTCTCATTACTGCAGGTGGGGGGTAAGAGGTGCAAAAGGAAAAGAATATGACTTCTAGGCTTTTCTTATCTTTCAAGTAAGAACAATGGACTTACAACCTAAAAGAGCCTTTCTGGTCCAAATTCTATTGCTCCATAAATAGAATGATAAAGGTTATAGATGATAATTTGGGTTTGAATTACAAGTTTTCATTCTTCCCATAGACTCAACTCTGTCTTGATTAGATCTGACTTAGAAAATGTACTCAAACAATGTTTTTAAATAGCATTTTAAATTTAATTAAATACAAATGGTTTTTATAAACTCTGCATAAGCCAAAATTTTATATCCTAATTTAGAGCAATAATCTATTAATATATTTAAGATTATTATCCTGTTTAATTGAAACTATAGAAAATGAATTCTTACATTTATCAATGATATATAACTATTTCTCTTTTAACAGATGTTTTCCTTCTTTTATTAAGGTCACTGCTTTGGAACAGCCATATATCTAATTCCTTAAAGTAGTTTTATATGTCAAACTTGTAAAAGATCAGAACAATGCCTCCACGACCATCATCAGGTGAACTGTGGGGCATCCACTTGATGCCCCCAAGAATCCTAGTAGAATGTTTACTACCAAATGGAATGATAGTGACTTTAGAATGCCTCCGTGAGGCAACTTTAATAACAATAAAGCATGAACTATTTAAAGAAGCAAGAAAATACCCTCTTCATCAACTCCTTCAAGATGAATCTTCTTACATTTTCGTAAGTGTTACCCAAGAAGCAGAAAGGGAAGAATTTTTTGATGAAACAAGACGACTTTGTGATCTTCGACTTTTTCAACCCTTTTTAAAAGTAATCGAACCCGTAGGCAACCGTGAAGAAAAGATCCTCAATCGAGAAATTGGTATGATATAATTTTTTACTAAATGACGTTGCCATACTATTATTATAAAGTGCAAATAACTGTGAATCCTAATCATTGTCTTATTATTTGAATATTTTTGTCTAAACCAGTGCCTTTGTAATCTTAAATAAGTTTTCAATAAAAATCTTTATCTATCAAGTATTTTTGATTATTGAAATATGAAATATGAGGTTTTTGTTTTTTTTAAAAATTAGCATTTGTAGGAGGACTTAGGTTTGTTGTATCCCAGTTTTGTTTTATTTTATTCTGTAAAAAATAATTGATAAGAATATCAATGTAGCAATATATATAAGTATTTTATTATTAAAAACATTTAGGATCTTATCAGTTCTTACTATATGTATTTTATCACAGATATTTTTAACCCAGAAAAATTTTTAACGTTGTAATCTTCCAAATCAATAGCTCTCTGTTCATAGATATATTAATATTACTATTTACGATAAGTCATTTTATTTGAAATAAAATTTGTCTAACAAAAAAAAAACCATACTGTGTGCTTAATAGACTATTACATGTTTTTAAGGTTTTGTCATCGGCATGCCAGTGTGTGAATTTGATATGGTTAAAGATCCAGAAGTACAGGATTTCCGAAGAAATATTCTGAATGTTTGTAAAGAAGCTGTGGATCTTCGAGATCTCAATTCACCTCACAGTAGAGCAATGTATGTCTATCCTCCAAATGTAGAATCTTCTCCAGAACTGCCAAAGCACATATATAATAAATTAGATAAAGGTAAGAAAATTGTCGGTCTACTGTAATTGTTATTATAGTGAAATCTTACACCTGTGCCTATATTTTGTACAACCTTTTTTTCTCTAGCTAGATGATAAACTTCTTGAAATCAATGGCTTTTTATACTGACAAGATATACTTAAATGTTAAATATACAACTCGTGTACAATAAATATTTACTAATTAAATGAATTATGTGCATATGATGCTTATCTCATGGTAATTTTATTTATTTATTCATTTTTATTTTTTATTTTTTGCAGTACTGGGGATTGAACTCAGGGGCATTCTAACCTCCGAGCTACACCCCAGTCCTAGTTTTTATTCTTTATTTTGAAACAGAGTCTCACTAAGTTGTGGAGTGCCTCACTCGGTAGCTGAGGGTGGCTGCGAACCCGGATCCTCCGGTCTCAGCCTCCCCAATGCTGGGATTACAAGCATGCACCACCACGCCCGGCTCATGGTAATTTTAACTCAGTAAAACTGAAGAACTTTGAGTTTGAAATTCACTAGTTTTTAAAATACTAATAGAATTAGAGCTAATTATCTTTTTGCAAATAAAAATAAATAGAAATGTTTTATGAAATTTTGGGAAAACTACACATTCTTGTTATATATCATAGCATATAAGAAAAATTTTAGTATTATTGTTAATAATAATATATTAATTATAATAATTAATATGTAAGTATACTTAACATTTAATTATAAATTCTAGAAATAAATGAACATGAAAATATATAAACTATTGTTTTCAAAGTAAATATTAGCCGGGCGTGGTGGCGCACGCTTGTCATCCCAGCATTCGGGAGGCTGAGACCGGAGGATCCGGGTTCGCGGCCAGCCTCAGCTACCTAGTGAGGCACTCCACAACCTAGTGAGATTTGGTTTCAAAATAAAGAATAAAAATAGGGCTGGGGGTATATCTCGGAGGTAGAATGCCCCTGAGTTCAATCCCCAGTACCACAAAAAAAAAAAAAACCCAAAGTAAATATTACATAAGATATATATCTGTATGTTTCAAGATAACAAAATGAATGTTTCAATATGAAGTTATAGAATAGGTTTACTCTCGATATGCTATTTAATGAAAAATCTGGTACAGTAAGTTAGGGTATCTTATTTCGGTTTCTCCCATGTTATTCGAATGTACTATAACATAGTACATTTGGAAATTATTATTCTGAATTATTTTCTGCTCTAGCAAACTTTTAAAACTAGAATGCAGCTGGGCGTGGTGGCGCACGCCTGTAATACTTGTACTTTGGAGGCTGAAACGAGGATCACAGGTTTGAAGACTGCCTCAGCAAGTAGCAAGACTCTCATCAAGCTAACAAGACCATGTTTCCAAATAAGAAATAAAATTGGGCTGGGGGTGTAGCTCAAAGGTAGAATGCCTCTAGGTTCAATCCCCAGTACCCCCACACACACATACACAATAGCTATTTTCACTTCTCTCCACTTTTTATGAAAATTTTCCAAAATAAAGGAAAGTTGAAATATTAGACAGTGAACATAATTTTTTAAATTTTTCCAGGGGAAGGTCTCCTGGCTTAATTTTGTTTTTCTGGTGGTACTGCAGATTTGTTTCAAAACAGGGTCTCAATAAGTTGCTGAGGCTTGCCTCAAACCTGAGATCTTCCTGTTTCAGCCTCCCAAGTACTAGAATTGCAGACATGTACCACCATACCTAGCTCTGGTTTAATTAATCTTAACAGGGGAAGATTGAAAAATCCATTTCTCTTTCCTCCTTATTTTCTGACTCTTCCTCCCCCATCTTTTCTAACAATTAACCATCTATGTCTTCATTGATTCTTTCTATACTTTTCATAGTTTTCCACTTTAGGCACTGTTGAACCTTTGAAACCATCATGAGCCACTCTATACAGGGATTGCACCTAGGAAGTTTGTCATGAAGTTTAAAATGGAAATCAGGCAGGCATTGTGGTGCATGCTTGTAATCCCAGTACTTGGGAGACTGAGACAAGAGAATTGTAGGTTCACGGCCAGCCTCAGCTACTTAGTGAGGCCCTCTGCAACTTAGTGAGACCCTGTTTCAAAATAAAGAATAAAATGGAAATTAGCTTGTTCTCAGCTACTTGTGACCCACTGGTCCCAGCTTTGCATGCTTGCCATGAAACAGGAGACTTGGGCATGGTCTGGCCACCAAATCTGTTATGAAATTTTCCTATTTTTACCTGATATTTACCTATATTTAATTAGATTGATTAGAATTTTTCTGATTATGGTGAAGGTGATGGGGACTGCATACTTTTTGAAATTTGTGTATTGAAAAAAATAAAAAATGTCTATGATGATTGCATCTAATAATATTTTTCTGTTATAGGACAAATAATAGTAGTGATTTGGGTGATAGTTTCGCCAAATAATGATAAGCAAAAGTATACTCTAAAAATCAACCATGACTGTGTGCCAGAACAAGTAATTGCTGAAGCAATCAGAAAAAAAACTCGAAGCATGTTGCTATCCTCTGAACAACTTAAACTCTGTGTTTTAGAATATCAGGGCAAGTATATTTTAAAAGTGTGTGGATGTGATGAATACTTCCTAGAAAAATACCCTCTGAGTCAGTATAAGGTGAGTAATAAGTTTCAAGAATATTAATTTTAAAATTTAAAAGTTATCACACAAAGAATGCTATATGTATTTTTAAGGAATGCTTCTTGAAAACTAATATTAGCAAATAATATTTGTAAATTTAATCTTTATACTTTATTTGAGAAATGAAAAATGTTTATAATTAAATTAACCTCAAAATATGAAGTATTTCATGATTTTGATCCTCTCCTAAGCATTGACACAGGAATGTAATTAAGATAGACATTTTCCAAAAAATCCATGATATACTGTTAAGATATATGTGTGGTACGTGTGTGTGTGTGTGTGTGTGTGTTACTAGGAATTGAACCCAAGGGAATTCTACCTCCGAGCTACACCCCCAGCCCCATTTTTTATTTTTATTTTAAACCAGGGTCTCGCTAGGTTGATGAGAGCCTCACTACTTGTTGAAGCAGCCTACCAAGTTACTGGGATTAAGGCATGCACCACCACGCCCGGCTTAAGATACACTATTAAAACTTCCCTCTTCTCTTTTTTTTAATTTTTTAAATACCTATAAGAAGTAACTAGAGCTGGTACATGCCAAGTACTGATTTATAGTACCCAAGTAAAACATGATCCTGGCCTTCAGATTATTTATAGTCTAATGGGGCTTATAGGTAAGAAAATAGTCTATTGTAGCCGGGCGTGGTGGCGCACGCTTGTAATCCCAGCATTCGGGAGGCTGAGACCTGAGAATCCGGGTTCGCGGCCAGCCTCAGCTACCTAGTGAGGCACTCCGCAACTTAGTGAGACTCGGTTTCAAAATAAAGAATAAAAAATAGGGCTGGGGGTATAGCTCGGAGGTAGAATGCCCCTGAGTTCAATCCCCAGTACCGCAAAAAAAAAAAAAAGAAAATAGTCTATTGTAATATGTGTATGGTAACCTTTATATTAAAAATCTCTATCCTAACTACCATTTCAAATTTTAGATCAATGCATTGTAATATTTTTAAATATCTTCATAATTCTGTGAGTCTCCTCTATTTATGGTTTTTATTTTGTTTAATAAAATAAATGTTTCTCAGGAAATGTTTAAAAAGAAAAGCAAGTAGTTAGTCACTCTTAAATGGGATATCAATATGACTAATTCACAGTTAAGAGGTTCACTAAATGATACTGCTTTTCTCTTACAGTTAGTATCCTCTGGTCCTTGTTTTTTATTTTTTTCTTCTTTTTTCAGAGGGTTGAACTCTAGTGTCAAAGTGCCCTTATTTTTTTTTATAAGCTTTATATTCAAAGGTACTCGATACATCTTTACAATTATTTAACTCCCAAGTATTTAAAATGTTATAAATAACTGCTAAGAAATGTGGTCTATTTGACTTTTTATCACCTTTACAGATTAATATGTAAATTTTCATACTACTACTGCATGTTGCTTTTAAAATGAAAAACCTTACAGGAGATGGTTTCTTCCTTCCCTCCCTAATCTCTTACAGTATATAAGAAGCTGTATAATGCTTGGGAGAATGCCCAATTTGATGCTGATGGCTAAAGAAAGCCTTTACTCTCAGCTGCCAATGGACTGTTTTACAATGCCATCTTATTCTAGACGCATTTCCACAGCTACACCATATATGAATGGAGAAACATCTACAAAATCCCTTTGGGTTATAAATAGTGCACTCAGAATAAAAATTCTTTGTGCAACCTACGTAAATGTAAATATTCGAGATATTGATAAGGTAACATCAAATGTTGATGCTTATTATTTTATATAACTATATAAACTTTATTATTTGTTAGTATGTTAGTGACATATTAGTATGTTTTCAGATCACTAGAAAGCTACTCAAATCGCAAAATAAAAATAATAAATTCTATGAGTTTCCACCTACCTCAGCTTTTACATAGTCCTCAGTTCTTTGTTATTCTAATAGCAGTAATTAAAACTGAAAAGTTTTTAAAAGTAATTAAAACAAAAAGTTTTACAGAATTTGTTTAGCAACAAAATCTAATCCAACCTAAAGTGAATCTCTTTATGGTTTTTAATTAATCTTACTTAGTATAAATATTTATGTCTTATTACAGAAATATTAATGTCTTTGTAGGATGCTGCTCCAGCTGCCAAAGGTTTTAAGAAATACATATCTTCTAAAATATCTTCTAAAATAGAAGATATTTATCTTCTAAAATAGAAAAAATTCTGAGTTACATACCTAACTTAAAGGGATTGTAGGTCTACATTAATTTTTAGTAGCCTAATGTCCCCATCATTACTAATGGATGAAAGCAGATGCAAATTTTAATGAAGAATCTACATTAATAGTAACATTAGCCGGACATGGTGGTGCACGCTTGTAATCCCAGCATTTGGGAGGCTGAGACCGGAGGATCCGGGTTTGCGGCCAGCCTCAGCTACCTAGTGAGGCACTCTGCAACTTAGTGAGACCCTGTTTCAAAATAAAGAATAAAAAATAGGGCTGGGGGTATAGCTCAGAGGTTAGAATGCCCCTGAGTTCAATCCCCAGTACCGCAAAAAAAAAAAAAATAATAATAATAATAATAATAATAGTAACATTACATATGTGAAGAAAAGAACAGAAAAGTTGTATTTGAACAAAAACTTTTCACTGGTTCTCATTCATGTCAGTTACATTATTTTATTGTTTAATATTTGGTTCTGTCTAGTGTGTGTATGTGTATTTGTGTATGTATGAGTATACACATACTTTTTGTTTTTTTTCCTTTTTAGATCTATGTTCGAACAGGTATCTACCATGGAGGAGAACCCTTATGTGACAATGTGAATACTCAAAGAGTACCCTGTTCCAACCCCAGGCAAGGGAGTACTTATATATATTTCCATAGATTGTATTAGTATTTAGCAGTGTGATCAATAAAGTGGAATATTTTAATCATTAGTTTTATGCAAGTTATATAAATTACCAGGCATATACATTCAGAACATAAGGACTCTCTGTCAAATGAATATCAATTGTAGGATGACTTTATTGATTCTCTCTAAAATTTTACCCAAAAGATTCTTCTGATTCTCTTTCCCATTGTTTCACAGAAGGAACAGAATATGGTTACAATTTTGTGCTGATGATTCCCCACATTAGATTTTAAAAAAAAACCCAAGCATTTATTTGCTTCTTTCCATTGCCATTTATGTGAAGAAGTAAGAATTGGCAGATAATTGCAGAGCCAAACTACTCTGATACTCTGAAACAGTTTCTATCAAATAACTCCCAAGAATAGATATTTGTGGCATCCAATTAAAGTGTCTGTAGGAACAAATCAATTTTTTTTTTTTGGTACTGAGAATTGAACCTAGGGGCATTCTTCCTCCAAGCCACAGCTATAACCCCAACCCTTTTTTTATTGTTTTTGTTTTATTTTGAAACAGGGTCTCTCTAGATTACTAAAGAGTCTTGCTAAGTTGCTGAGACTAGTCTCAAACCTGCAATCCTCCTGTCTTAGCCTCCTGAGTAACTGAGATTACAAGTGTGCACCACCTTGCCCAGCTATAAACCAATCCTTAGAGGGAGGAGGAATTACTGGTAACTTTAAATTATTATTGCCTAGATGTGATGAAGAAATAAAAGATAGTTTAATTCAAAAGCTTGCTATTCTCTTGTTTCTTTGCCTCTCTTTATAGAGTTATTTAGGAATAAGAGTCTATCCCTAAATATAATAGTAATATTTTAAAAGAACTCAAATTTGGGCATGGTGCTGCACACCTGTAATCCCAATACTTGGGAGGTTGAGACAGGAGGATTGCAGGTTCAAGACCAGCCTCAGCAACTTAGCAAAGCTCTCAGAAACTTAGTGAGACCCTGTTTCAAAATACAAAATAGGGATGAGGGTGTAGCTAAGAGCTAGAACAACCCAAGGTTCAATCTTCAGTACCACCAAAAGAAAAATAAAAAGTGTTGGGGATGTAGCTCAGAGGTAGAATGCCCTTTGGGTTCAACCCCAGTACTCCAAAAGAAAAAGCCAAAAATTGCCAAATACTATGGCATATACCTGTAATCTCAGTACTTGGGAGGTTGAGACGGGAGGATTTCAGGTTCAGGCCAGCATGTAGGAACTTAGCAAGACCCTGTTTCAAAATAAAAAGGACTAGGATTATAGCTCAGTGGCAGAATGCCCCTGGGTTCAAATCTCCAGTACCACATACATACATACATAAAATCTTGAAATTTTAATAAAGTAGCTATTTAGAAAAGACTATAATTATCTTCAAGAAGTCTTTAAGAGGTAAAATCCCTATAGTAGTAATGTGAAGATTTGTGTTAATTTTTTAACTTTCTTGCATTTACAAAAATAAAAATATCAGAGAAAAAATAAGTTTATTAGAAAGATAAAAAGTAGAATTTTAAAATTCTTACTGAGATAATTTGCTCCAAATGTGTGCTTCTGTATATTAGATAAATAAGATGGTTTGTGATTTCTTCATAAATATACCAGTTACCTTTCATAATTAAAATTAATTTGGACTATATATATAAAATCATTTCCTTTAAAAAAAAAACTTGATTTATGTGTGTGTTATGGGATGGATGGACTTTAAAAGAAAGACATACTTTATTCTGTTATCAAAGTGCTAAAACAACTAGGCTTAATAGAACACTTCCCATTAATTCATGAGCAATTCTAAAGATTCAGAAGTAATAGAAAGTCTTAACTAAATTTAAGTAGATGCACCTTTAATTTTTCTTAAATTACTGTAGACTTTCTAAGTCCCACAATATTTCTTCTCCCTATATTTCTCTGATAGCATTTATCATTTATTTTGCCTTTAGAATTCTTTCTAAATTCTCCCATTTTAAATGTAAGCCTTCTCTCTATTAATGGTGTTTTTAATCTTTGCTCATATTCCAACAATATTAGAATAAATAGAACTTAGTTTACTGATAAAGTTTATACTTTAGTTTGGCTAATTAAAAGTAGAATTTTCCTACCAATAATTGTTGATTAAGTTTTGTTTTGTTTATAATCCAAGAGTAGACTAGAATTATGAAGAACCCATTTGAGAAGTTTTCTTAGTAAATAGTATCTAACACTTGAACTTTTACCATGCCCATGATGCTGTCTTAATGTCTTCACTTAAGTTTTATCATTTAATTGTATGAGATAGAAACAACCTTCTCAGGATAGGTACTATTATTAGTCCTGTTTCACAGATGAGGCAACAAACAATGCAAGGGTCACAAATTTAGTAAAACAGTAGAAATAAGATTCTGTTCTAGACAATCTGACTTTTGAGTACATACACTTTACCCATTGCTTCTATAATATTGTTTAAAAGTCCATTTATTGTACATGGCTCTATCTACCAAGTATAGACATAATTTCAAATTTAACATACTAAATTGAGGAAATGTCATATAATTTCAAATAATTTTTTCCTCTTGTTACTGTTTTTTTTTTTTTTTTTTTTTTTGCGGTTCTGGGGATGGAACCCAGGGGCATTCTACCCCCAAACTGTACCCCCAGCCCTATTTTTTTATTCTTTATTTTTGAAACAGGGTCTTATTAAGTTGTGGAGAGCCTCACCAAGTAGCTGAAGCTGGCCGTGAACCCGGATCCTCCTATTCCAGCCTCCCAAGTACTGGGATTACAAGCGTGCGCCACCACATCCGGCTTCTTGTTACTTTTTTTTTTCCTTCAGATTGAACTCAGGGGCATTTACTCTGAGCTACACCCCCAGTCCTATTTTTTATTCTTTATTTTGAAACAGGGTCTCACTAAGTTGTGGAGAGCCTCACTAAGTAGCTGAGGCTGGCCGTGAACCTGGATCCTCCAGTCTCAGCCACCCAAGTACTGGGATTACAAGTGTGGGCCACCATGCCTGGGTCTTCTTGTTACTTTTTATAGTTACTTTTATTCTTTTCTTTTACTATAATGGTGTTCTATATTATGTATTGGGAAGTAGTCATTTTAAAATTCAAATACTTCTTCCTTAGATATCCTTCATTTTATTTATATACTGACTTATTTAGTAGATTCTTTTCAAAATAACTATATTATGTATAAAAGTAATTAAATACAATTTTAATCATACTAGAAAATTCTCATTTTTATTGTGTCATGTTTTCATTTTCTGTTTGACTTTTTATAAACAAAACTTTCTTGATTTTTTGCTTTTTTACTGAAGTATAACACACATGCATGTTTGGATAAAGAAAATGTGGTATATACACGCAGTGCTCTACTCAGCCATAAAGAGAAACAAAATTATGTCATTTTCAGGAAATGGATGAAACTAGAAAATATGTGGAGACCATCCAATCTGAGAAAGTTAAAGGTCATCTGTTCTCACTCATGAAGAAGCTAGAGAGAAAATAGGAAGCAAAAAAGACTTAAAATAAATGAAGAGAAAGACCAGAGACCAGTACAATAGTAGAAAGGGTTTGGGAATGGGAGGTGGGAAAGGAAAAAGGAAGATTGAGGAAGGAAACAATTCAAATAATGTTAATATTCATATATGATAGTATACCAAACTAAGTGTGCGTAGGGGGTTGATTCAGAGAAAAACACACTAAGTGCTATAATTACAATGTATCAATAAACATATAAAAAGTATAGAACAAAACATAATTGTATAGTTGATAATACAGTAAATTATTACGAAGTGAATATTCATACCCACTATACTGATCAAAAAATAATACTCCAAGTATCTTCTCCCTGCTTGTCACCAATCTGTTAACTTTCTCTCCTCCCCAGAAGTAACCACTGTCTTGACTTCTACTATTCTTGGTCAGTTTCACCTATTTTTGTATATTGTAGGTATTCTATTGTGTTTAGCTTCTTTTACTCAGTATTACATTTGTAGGATTTCATCCATTTTGTTAGTCACTGCTGTTCATTTTCATTACACTGTGATAGTCCATTATATGAATATACCACAATTTGTCTATTGTACTGTTGCACATTTGAGTTATTTGTAGTGTGAGGGTATTATAACAATTTTACTATTAACATTCTTTGCACAAAAACACACACTTCTATGGTTTTATTCCTAGAAGTAGAGATGGATCATGGGGTATACACATATTTAGTAGATTATGCTTTCCAAATAGGTTGTAATTAATTATACCCCCACTCTGAGTGTATGAGATTTATTAGTATATAACCTTATTACCCCTTAGTATAATCAATCTTTATAGTTTTAGCTATTCTCATGCGTACTGACATCTCCATGAGATTTTAATTTCCATTTTTTATGACAAACAAAACCACTTTTTCACGTTATTGGCTATTTTGATACAGTCTCATAAAGTGCCTGTTCCAGCCAATTACGTGCCTTGTTTTTGTTTATCTTTTTCTTGAAGCTTTGTAGGAATCACATACTGTGGATGAAGTTTTTTTGGGATGGGTAAATTATTTTTTCTTTATAATTTTACATAGGTGGAATGAATGGCTGAATTATGACATATACATTCCTGACCTTCCTCGTGCTGCTCGACTTTGCCTTTCCATTTGCTCTGTTAAAGGCCGAAAGGGTGCTAAAGAGGTAACATATTTCTGTTTTTAGAGGTAATGAATTTCTGAAGGACAATTAATTATGTTTATCTCTAATCTCCTAACTATGCCTCTGATTGAATAACATCTCACAAAATAATTTTTCGTTTTGTTTTTAAAAATAGTAAATCAAATATATTTTAACATATTTAGTAAATAAATGTATCATAGAAAAATAACTGGGTGAGAGCTTCAGAAATTTATGATGAGTATGTCCTGAGTTCATATTGATATTTTTTAAATATGCAAAGTAACTGTGTAACTTCGCAAGTATATGTTATGCTGCTTTGGTTCATAGTTCCTACTTAAAGTTTAAAAAAATACATGTGATTTCAAATGAGAAAAAGGAAAGAAAGTGCTAAATTTGGAAAAATCAGTGTGACTTTTGGTAGCTCTCATATTCCTGTTACTATAGAGACAGTTATTGAATTCTCTTTTTCAGGGAAGAAAAGTGTTATGAGATGCATTCTATAATTTAATCTATAGAATAGTGAATGTTTGTCTGTTTTTTTTTTTTTTTTTTTTTTTTTTTTTTAAGGAACACTGTCCATTGGCCTGGGGAAATATAAACTTGTTTGATTATACAGACACCCTAGTATCTGGAAAAATGGCTTTGAATCTTTGGCCAGTACCTCATGGATTAGAAGATCTTCTGAACCCTATTGGTGTTACTGGATCAAATCCAAATAAAGTAAGCCTTTTATTAGGGTACATTAGGTTTTGACAGTAAATCACTACACACACACACACACACACACTCTCTCTATATATATATGTGTGTGTGTGTGTGTGTGTGAAATTGTGTGTGTGTGTGTGTGTGTATTATAATCATACATCTTGATGAAGTTCAGGGTAGTAGAAGCATACGTGCACACAGCACTTGTTGAGCTTTCCCCCAGTTCCCATCCCACTCCCTCTCCCTACTCACCTTACCATGTTTGGCACAGTGATTGGCATTGATAAGTGTGTGTATGTACATCATGTCCATTGAAATGTTTTCCTCTTCAAGTCTTCCCCCGTCCTATCTTCCTCAGTTGGGTCCCCTTCTTCACTCCACTAAGATGTCTCCTCCTTTGTCTAGAATTCCTCCTATGTCCCAGTTTCTCCCTAGCTTCGCATATGAGGGAAAAGAGCCGACCTTTCACTTTACTGGCTAATCTTAGCATAATATTTTACAGTTCCATCCATTTCTACAAATGACATAATTTTGTTCTTCTTTATGACTGAGTAGAATTCCATTGTGAGTATATCCCATAATTTTATAATCCATTCATCTATTGATGGACAATCTCAGCTGGTTCCATAGTTTGGCAGATATGAATTGTGCAGCTATAAACATAGATATATATGCATTACTTTGGTAGTCTGGTTTCAATCCTTTGGGTAGATACCCAGGAGTGGTATTCTTGGATCATATGGTATCAGAGTTCCTACTTCTCCACATCCTTGTCAGCATTTATTATTATTTGTGTTTTTAATGATTGCCATTCTAATTGGGGTTAGGTGAAATCTCAGGGTAATTTTAATTTACATCTCTCTGATTGCTAATGATATTGAACATTTTTATATATTTACTGGCCATTTATATTTATTCTTTTGTGAAGTGTCTGGTTAACTTGCCCATTTTTATTAGGTTATTTGTTTTTTTGGTGGTGAGTTTCTTGAGTTCTTTCTATATTCTAGATCTTAGTCCTCTATCAGAGAAGTAGTTGGCAAAGATCTCCCATTGTCAACTCTCTCTTGAGGTTCTTGATAGTTTCCTTTGCTGCACAGAAGCTCTTTAGTTTAATGCAATCCCATGTATTAATCCTTGTTTTAATTTCTTGTGCCTTTGGGGTCTTACTGAAGAAGTTTTTACCCATGCCTATCTGTTGAAAGTGTTGGTTCTATACCCTTATCAAGTAACTGCAAAGTCTCTGGTCTAATTTCCAGGTATTTGATCCATCTTGAATTGACTTTTTGTACAGGGTGAGAAAGTGAGATTTATTTCCATTTTTGTACATACGAATAACCAGTTTTGCCACATCATTTTTTTAAAGGGCTTTTTTCCAACATATATTTTGGACCCCTTTATAAAAAATTATTTGGCTGTGTGTGGATTTGTTTCTAAGTGTGTGTGTGTGTGTGTGTGTGTGTGTGTGTGTGTGTGTGTGTGTGTGTTTTCACTGGAGATTGATCCCAGGAGAGTTCTACCTCTGAGTCACACCCCCAGCCCCATTTTATTTTCTAGTCTTTGCTAGATTGCTTAGAGTCTCACTACGTTGTCAAGGCTCTCCTCAAACTTGGGATTCTCTTGTCTCAGCCTCCCAAGTACTGGAACTACAAGCACGCGCCACCACTCCGGCTCTATTTCTGAATCTTCTATTCTGTTCCATTGGTCTATGTGTCCACTTTTGTGCCATTACCAAGCATTTTTTTATTACTGTGGCTTTGTAGTATAGTTTGAAGTCAGGTATTGTGATGCCTCTTGCTTGGTTATTACTGCTGAGAACTATTTTGGCTATTTTGGGTCTTTTGTTGTTCTGTATGAATTTAAGGACTGATTTTTCTAGATCTGTGAAGAATGACTATGGTATTTTAATAGAGGTTGCATTGAATCTGTAGGTCATTTTTGGTAGGATGGTCATTTTGATGATATTTATTCTTCCTATCCAAGAGCATGGGAAATCCATCTTCCAAGATCATCTTCAATTTCTTCTTTTAATGTTTTATAATTTTCATTGTAGAGGTCTTTTACCTCCTTGGTTAGATTTATTCCAAAGTATTTTATTGTTTTTGAGTTTATATACAATAACTTTTCTTTAATCTCATAGGAAACTCCATGCTTAGAGTTGGAATTCGATTGGTTCAGCAGTGTGGTGAAATTTCCAGATATGTCGGTGATTGAAGAGCATGCCAATTGGTCTGTATCCCGAGAAGCAGGATTTAGTTATTCTCATGCAGGACTGGTAAGGCAAATCACTGAGTTTCTTAAGTATTAGCACAATCTGTAGCTATGGGTACATACTCTCTGGACAAGGTTTCATTTTAGTTATACTGGAATAGATACTATTGAGCTTTAAAATAATATTGCAATAGAATAAAAATTTCTATATGCTAATAATATTTTTCTGTGGCTCTATTTCTCCTTAGTTTATTCAAATGCCTATCCCTCCTTTATTCATTTAACAAATATTTATTGAATGCCAACTATATATAAAGCAATGGAGTAGGCAGAAGGTAATGAAGTTGTGAACTAAAGACCTCCAATGAGTATTCAGTCTAATGGTGGGGACAGACATTAAACAGATACAAGCAGAAATAAAATTATAAATCATGGTAAGTGCCATGATGGAAAAAACAATAGTGTGGTTTAAAAAAAAAAAAAAAGTTTTGAGAGTAAAAGATTAATATATTTTAAGTTCAGAAAGACCTCCCTGAGATAGTAACCTTGAAGCTGAGACTGAATTATCGTATGTTTTTAGTTGAGCTTGAAAACAGAGGAAATAGCAAATCTTTACCACATTAGTCTAGGTCCTCCAGAAAAGAATGAATATAAAATGAGCTTAAATATTGATATAGTTGTCTAATCTTTGCCCTAACTACCAACCCCAATATAGGTGGGTTCAAAGACTGTTAGCTCTCCCTTATTTCTCAAGGACAAAAGTGTCATTGCTAAGAGAAGATATTTTTGTTCTTTGGTGTCTCTTTCTCCCAGCTTCCAAATGTATCATTTTTTCTTTGGCCTGGTTGTAGGTTATAGATAGACCAGCCAATGAATGCTAGGTCAGGAGGTCCTGAAATATGCCCAGCCCAGCCTTGGTAACAGCAGCACCAAGAGGCATCCTGGAATATTGCACTTACCAACCTTACTAATTAATAGCTGTATTCTCAGTAAGGAATTTACCAATTACTTTTGTGAATTTAGTAATACCATGTATTTCCTGCATACATTATTTAAAAGATAAGCTTCCTTTTCTTGAGAAATTGTAATTCTTTATAAGAATTTATATTTTATGACTTGTATACTTTCTTAGAAAAATTATCCTTTAAAAAAGAAAAATTGCTTATTTTCATAATAGAATAAAACATTCTTATTTTTCACTTACCATTTGGATATGTTAGAAACTTTTATAAATCTAGGATAAATTATAGGATATTAGTTTACCTATATTTGAAAATATTTTACTGTTTCATCCTAGGAATTATTTCATCCTTATTCCTTAATTATTTCCAACTATGCTAAAAATACTAAAATAATATGAAGGTATAGAAGAAGAATATACTAACCTAGCAGGATGGTATGATAGTAAAATAAATTACCACTCTTAAATAACCATTCAGTTTCCTTATTGCCAGGGCCTTGCAACATCTTTCCAGATGTACGAACACCATCTTTATAGGGGTTTTGTGTGTGTGTTTTCTTAAATCTTTGATTGGACAGAATTTTTTACTTTCCACCCATAGTGACAAAGAGGAAAATTCGGAAGGGGATATTTACAATTACTAGATGGATCATAATAGGAATACAAAGACAAATAGAAGGACTCTAAAGCAGTGTTTCTCAACCTCAGCACTACATTTTCAGCCAAATACTTCTTTGTTGTAGGGGCTACCCTGTGTGTTGCAGGATGTTTAGCAGCATCTCTGACCTCTACCCTTCTAGACACCAAGAGCACTGCCACACTAAGTTGTGATAATCAAAAATGTCTCCAGACACTACCAAAGGTCCTTTGGGAGGTAGAGGAGCAAAATTACTCCAATCACTGCTCCAGACTCTCATGATGATGATGAAATCCATCATATAAATAAAATATCATATGACGTTATTCTACATGACTTTTCTCAAACTCAAGATCAATATGTTTTTAAGGGCAAAAAGGAAATTGGTCATTCACATTCAGTTAATCATTCAACAGGAATGACTTAATATCACAATATTTTGTGACAAGAACCTGAACAGCCTTGCGTTTTGCAATATCTTTTCCATCTTTCATGATGGAAATTTACTTGATAGACTTTCTAAATGGGCAAAAACAGAAGGAATGTGTGTATAAGAAGGTGAATAGAAGGAAGAAGGGTGATGTTGAAATTTTTAAAAATCCTTGGATTGATCATTCTGATTAGTATTTACAAGTATAAAAATGGAAAAGAAAATGGTCATCTTTTCTTCAACAAAATTATGATCCATCAACTGCCAGTAGTTTTGCATTTTGACAGTGTAGGTTACAGTTGGACCAAGATGTATCTCAAAATGAGAAAAATATGGAAAATAATTTGGCTTTACTATGCTTAAGTTCTTATTAAAATATGTATTAAAACTTTTTCATCACTTTACCCTGTAATTTATTTTGCATTAAAATATAAATAGGTAAAAATAAGTAGATTAAATAATTTAATTTCAAGTAGAGTCCATTGGAATCAGACAGTAAACAGTAATGACTACTTTTCCCGGTAAATCAAGGATTACATATTTATTATCTCTTGCCTGAACTATTGCAATAGCCTCCTAACTGATCTTCCTCCTTCCACAGAGCAGCCAAAATAATCTTTATGAAACATAAATCAAATCATGGGATTCATCCTTTAAATAGCTCTCACTAAAAATAAAATCCAAATTTTTAACCTGACCTGCATATTTTATATACTATGAACTCCACCTCGTATCTCTTCTCCTGTATATACTGGGCATTGGACTTGGTGGCTTTCTTCCTGTTCCTCCATCAAACCAAACTTATTTTCTCCTTGGGGCTACTGCACTAATTCCTTCATCTACAGTGACTATTCTAACTGTGGTTGGTGGTAATATTAAGGAAGTAAGTGACTGGATTTGTTCCACAAATACTATGACTTAAACTGGTTCTCCCATATCCCTGAAAATGAAGCCTTGTGGTGAGAAAAAGTTATTTTGTAATAGTTAATAAATCTAAGTTTATTGAAAATTAATTTGCTTTTTTCTAGATCACTCCTGAATGCTAGGGGAAGATGTATGACAAAAAAAAACTAAGATATTACTTTATTTTACAGAGTAACAGACTGGCTAGAGACAATGAATTAAGAGAAAATGACAAAGAACAGCTCCGAGCAATTTGTACACGGGATCCTCTATCTGAAATCACTGAGCAAGAGAAAGATTTTCTATGGAGCCACAGGTAACTGTTTAGATGGAGATTCTCTGTTTTTTACAGAACAAAGAACTGGCTTTGCTTGATCTTGCCATATTTTCAACATACCTAGTAGAGTAAATAATATATAATTTATGTTAGGTTTATCGTATTAATGTTGACTTTGACTTTTTTGAAACTATGGATATAGATTTATATTTCTAGAAAAACATGCTGTATTGATACTTATTTTGCACAATGAAGGTTTTTTAATTTTTTTGTTGGCACTGGAGATTGAACCTAAGGCCTTGTAAATGCTAAGCATGCACTCCACCACTGAAATATGCCCTCACTCTGAAGGTTTGTTGTTGTTTTTTAATTCTTAACTTTTGGAGTAATGTGTGTGTGTGTGTGTGTGTGTGTGTGTGTGTGTGTGTGTGTGTGTATTACTGGGTATTGAACCCAGGGGCATTCTACCTCCAAATTATACCCCCAGTTCTATATTTTTGTTCTTTATTTTGAAACAGGGTCTCACTAAGTTGCAGAGGGCCTCACTAAGTAGCTGAGGCTGGCAATCCTCCTGCCTTAGCCCCCCAAGTACTGAGAAGTAGCTTGTACCACCACATCTGGCTTTTTCAGGTCTTGTGGGTTTTTTTGGTGGTACTGGGGATGGAACCCAGGGACATTCTACCTTCAAGCTATACCCTCAGCCCTATTTTTTATTCTTTATTTTGAAACAGAGTCTCACTGAGTTGCGGAGGGCCTCGCTAAGTAGCTGAGGCTGGCTGCGAACCTGGATCCTCCAGTCTCAGCCTCCCAAGTACTGGTATTATAAGCGTGCACCACCACACCTGGCTTCTCAAATTTTTTAAAAAAGTAAAATTAAAGAAAAAAATTTACAGTTTTAGGCCAATTAGTTGTGATTTAATTGGCCTAGATATTACAATTTTCAAACTTCCCTTCCATTTTTTTTTTTTCATTCAGGAAGTCCTCAAAGTAATAATGTAATGCCTTATTCTCACTTAGGCAGAAATTATCCTGGTATTTGTAAGTGGCATCCTTATATTTAACTAAAGCAATTGCAGTGCATTTCTGCATAAAGTCCACTAAAACATAAGTTTTGTCTAGTAACCTCAATAGAAGTGGTGACTCTCTAATGGTTTAAGTTGCACAAGTAAATGAACAATATGAGCGATGTAAAAATAAGTTTAACATAGATAGACCTAACTTTTCTTAATTATTAAGTAAATTTAAGAACTTATCCTCCACTTAGATTTACTTTTGTCATCTTTGCCATTCTAATTTCAAATATAAGTAGATATTTATACACTTATAGTGTTAAACATTGATTTCTTTCAATTTTTGTTTTTTGTTGTGTTTTTCCCAACAGACACTATTGTGTAACTATTCCTGAAATTCTACCCAAATTGCTTCTGTCCGTTAAATGGAATTCTAGAGATGAAGTAGCCCAGGTAAATGCAGTTCTAGATTACTGAATAACTGTTGAACAGAATTGATTGATATGTGACTCAAATTGGTTTTTTTTTTTTCAGAAAATCTACATAAAATTAAGAGATTAAATAGACAATTATGGTAATATAGTGGAGAAAAATACCATTCACATTATTATTTCCACAGATAAAACTAATTAGAACTGAAATTTTTAAGCAAATTTTAAAATCTCTTATCTAAACTAATTTTAAAATGGTTAAAATGATGTTTTAGAGGTTTCATTCATAATTTTTTTTTTTTAATGCAGTACTGGAGGTGGAACCCAGGGGCATTCTACCTCTGAGCTACACCCCCAGCCCTATTTTTTTATTCTTTATTTTGAAACAGGGTCTCACTAAGTTGCGGAGTGCCTCTCTAGGTAGCTGAGGCTGGCCTGAATCCCCCGGTCTCAGCCTCCCGAATGCTGGGATTACAAGCGTGCACCACCATGCCTGACTCCTGTCTTCACTTTTTTTTTTTTTTAAAGGTACTGGGGATTGAACTCAGGGGTGTTCTACCTCCGAGCTACACCCCCAGCCCTATTTTTTATTCTTTATTTTGTTTTGGGTTTTTTTTTTTTGTTTTGGGGGGTTTTTTTGTGGTACTGGGGATTGAACTCAGGGGCATTCTACCTCCGAGCTATACCCCCAGCCCTATTTTTTATTCTTTATTTTGAAACCGGGTCTCGCTAAGTTGTGGAGTGCCTCACTAGGTAGCTGAGGCTGACCTGTAACCCGGATCCTCCGGTCTCAGCCTCCCGAATGCTGGGATTACAAGTGTGCATCACCACGCCCGGCTCTGTCTTCACTTTTTAAATATGATTTATTATCTTTCTTATACACAGATGTACTGCTTAGTAAAAGACTGGCCTCCAATCAAGCCTGAACAGGCAATGGAGCTTCTAGACTGTAACTACCCAGATCCCATGGTTCGAAGCTTTGCTGTTCGATGCTTGGAAAAATACTTAACAGACGACAAACTTTCTCAGTACCTAATTCAGCTAGTACAGGTAAAATATTGTAAAGTACAGCATAATGTTTTATTCTAAATTGATGCAATTTCCAAAACCTACTATATTACGCTTTATGCTTTTAAAATTGTTTCCATTTTATTACCAATAGTATCTATTTTGTTTCTGAATTTTTTTTTTAAACTCAGCCATCCAGAAACAGACTTTGATTCGAGTTTTTGTTTGTTCTTTTAATCTCATAGGTCCTAAAATATGAGCAATATTTGGATAACCTGCTTGTAAGATTTTTACTCAAGAAAGCATTGACAAATCAGAGGATTGGGCATTTTTTCTTTTGGCATTTAAAGTAAGTCAAGTTATTCTCCCACTAAATTATTTAAATATAGATTACTTGCTTTCTTAATAGATGTGTGTGTGTATGTGTGTGTGTGTGTGTGTGTGTGTGTGTGTGTGTGTGTGTTTGTGTATTACCTCTGCACTTTTTTGTTTGGCTGGAATAATTTTCTATATTGAAAATATATCACACCAGTGATAAACTCTTTAACCTTTTCTCTTTGAAATTAAGTAAGCAGTAAAAGTCAAACCTGATTTTTATACATGAATGAGAACTGAAATATTTTTAAAGATTTTGACTTTAAGTAAAATTGGCTAGGTGTAGATTTGTGTTTCAAATCTTACCTTGGAATTTAGAACAATAATGTCAGAATCCTTTGGTTCTCACTAGAAAATAATCTAAGAATGATAAATGTTTTGTAGAATGCAGTATATGTAATACTCAAAGGTAGAGGTCATAAACTATATTTTAATAAATTCATAAATGAATTTGTATCTGATATAATTTTTAAATATTAAAATTAAAAAATGAGACCTACTCAGGCATAGTGGCACATGCCTATAATCTTAGTGCTTGTGAGGCTGAGATAGGAGGAATACAGGCTTAAGGCCAGCTTCACCAACTTAGTGAGACCCTCAGAAACCTAGTTTCTGGGTTCAGTCCCCAGTACAAAAAGGAGGAGGAGGGAATAGAAGCTAGGTTTAAGATAAATTTAGTGACAGTATAGGAAAGTGTGAATATATGTGCCAGGAGATTCAACAAGTACTCACTCTACTTCCTTCCTGTTTTTTTTTAGTTTTTTGTGTCTCTTTTCCCTTTTTCATGTTTTTATATCTTATGCTGAGATTAGTAAATGAAAAGTAGTTAAATCTAAAAACTAGTTGTTTGTTAAATGTCATATCCAGGAACTACCTTAAACTCAATTCTTCTAAATGATTTTTAATCATTAATTTTTAATCTAAATATTTTTTAATCATTTTATTAGTATGATTGTAACATTTATTGGGTTTAGAAAGTAGGTTTTCTTAAAAAAGACTATATATGTACTCACTTAAGACTGTGTGTGTGTGTGTGTGCGCTAATGTATTAATCTTGCATTATTCTTTTAGATCTGAGATGCATAATAAAACAGTTAGTCAGAGGTTTGGCCTGCTTTTGGAGTCCTATTGTCGTGCCTGTGGGATGTATTTGAAGCACCTGAACAGGCAAGTCGAGGCTATGGAAAAGCTCATTAACTTAACTGACATTCTCAAACAGGAGAAGAAGGATGAAACACAGAAGGTATGTGACTTAAGTTTGTTGTGAGACTTTTCATTGCAGCAGTGCAGGTTTGTTTAGAAGTCCAGTGCATATAAAAGTCATGGTCCTTGGAATCAAGCAGACTAGGATTTGAATCCAGGTGCTGCTGCCTCTCAGCTCTTAAGATTTATTTTCCTCATCTGTAAAATATAGATACTTTTATCATAAGATTGTTGTGAAAACTAAAATAAATGAGCTATGCAAAGTACCTGTCACGGTCCCTAGAATGTGCGGTGCCCAGTAAATTGAGTCCTTCTATTTCCCCTTTCTTTTTATATATCCCTAAGTATATAAAATGAATCTTTCCTTATTCTCTCTTTTATTATCCTAGAACTTACCTTGAGAATGTGTGGAAATCAGTGAGTTTTTACATTTCTAAGTTTAAAATGGACTCCTAGCCAGTCAGTAAATATGTCACACACTCTAATCATCTGCAGTTAACTGAATGTAACTAAGTGATATGAAATGTAGAGGGTTTTCATGACCTTTTCCCACTCCCTATTCCTTATTAAATCCAATCTATCACATCCTAAATCCACTGCATGCTACAGTGAAAAGTGAGATCATTCCTCACCTTAAGTGAAATTGGAAAGGGGGAGGGCAAATTTCAGTTTATTAGTAAGTCCCCAAAGGGCAAAGAACATAAATTAGCAGTCCTGAATGGATTTTTCAACATCTTCATTAATATTACTGGAAGGAACAAACTTTGAAAGAAAGTTATTAATATAAAAGAAAGTCAGTGTATTAATCTAAGTGGGTATAATATGTGACTGAATTGATTTTATTGAAGTTGTAGTATATAAGATCAAATACGGGATATGAGAAAATAATGTACTGTTTCTAATGCTGGGATTTATGGGCAAAGGGAACTAGACTACTTTGTAAGAACAAAATATATTTGTATATTGTAAATGAACAAAGAAAAAAGAAACTAGGCATTAGATATATTTGTAAATATAGACATTTGTTTTGTGCTAGAGTTTTCATATCACAAATTGGCTATAATACAATGATTTAACTATGAAATTCATTACTAAGAGTCTTCAGTAATATTACCATAAGTAACTAAAGTTGCCATCATAGAAACAAAAGCAGTTACTTTGAGTGGGTTGAGATTTTATCATAGCAATAAGTGATAAAGTATATAAAGCACTGTGCTAACATTAGACTAAGTTGACAGTGATAGAAAAAGAAATGTCTTTACATGAGCAAGAACTACCTGGTCAATGATGGCCAGCTGTTTACTTCTGTATAGTAAGAAAGGGAGTAAAAACTTTATTACTAAATTTCCAGCATGAAAATTAATTATGAATTCCTAGCTTCTGACTTTTTTTCACCACTCACATTTTATATTTTCAATGTAAAATATATTTTATATATTTTAATGTAAAATTACTGGAAGGAAAAAGCAACATTTAAATGAACATTGCTAGCCAGGCATGATAGTGCATACCCATAATCCCAGCACTTGAGAGGCTGAGACAGGTCACTGAATTGCAGTTCAGTGACAACCTCAGCAATGTAGCAAGGTCTCAGCAACCTAGTTAGACCCTGTTTCAAAAAAAAAATTTTTTTTTGAAAAGTGCTGGGTTAGAGCTCAGAGGTAGAATGCTCCTGGACTCAATCCACAATACCAAAAGAGGAGGGGGAGGTAGCACGTGCATTACTGTATTAATCTAAAAGCCACTATATTAATCTATGTAAGTTGGAGGTTTCCTAAAATGTAATGCTGGCTATTGTGTGATAACTCAGTAGTCTGACCTCTGGTTTGACTTAATTAAAAGGAGATTTATTGTTTTTTGTTTTGCTTTGCTTTGCTTTGTAGCAACATACTAAAACCTGAGTATAATGGGAGACTCCATGTAGCATGTGGTTTTTTTTTTTTTTTTTTTTTTTTTTTTTTTTGGCGGTACTGGGGATTGAACTCAGGGGCATTCTACCTCCGAGATATACCCCCAGCCCTATTTTTTATTCTTTATTTTTTGAAACCGAGTCTCACTAAGTTGCGGAGTGCCTCACTAGGTAGCTGAGGCTGGCCGCGAACCCGGATCCTCTGGTCTCAGCCTCCCGAATGCTGGGATTACAAGCGTGCGCCACCACGCCCGGCTTAGCATGTGTTTTTATAAGTTCTTTTCTCAACAGTTTCTTTTAGTATCACTAAACCTTTTTTACCCAACAGAGAGCATGAATGTGATATTTTCTGAAAGACCTTAAATTAAGACTAAAGCTACAGTAGTATCGTCTCTTTAGTTTTTCCTCTAAAAGAAAGATCAGCAAAATTTTTCTTAAAAAGCTAGATAATATTTTAGATTTTTGCAGGCCATTTGATCTTGTCTGACTCTGCTATTTTAGTGTGAAAGCAGCCAATATGCAATGGATGGGGATGATTATATTCTAATGCAACTTGATTTACAAAAACTGCCAGCTGGCTATAGGCAGTGGTTGACCAACCCTGCTCTAGAACCAGAATATTGCCTCCATCCGCGTGCAGAGTTCATCTTCTCACAGGAAGGTGCAGAGTGCTGCTACTCTTGTCTCTCTGTGTGAGTTATGTTGCTCTGGGTTATAGAAACCCTTCTCATTAGAATGCAGCCAGTCTCGAGGATGGAGTCAAAGACTTCACAGTACTGAATTTTCAGTGCATAAAAAAGATTAGCAGTTAGTTTCACCTTTTGGGAGATCGGTTTCTAATTTTGATTATGGTTTATCAGGTACAGATGAAGTTTTTAGTTGAACAAATGAGGCAGCCAGATTTCATGGATGCTCTACAGGGCTTTCTGTCTCCTCTAAACCCTGCTCATCAACTAGGAAATCTCAGGTAATGTACTTTCTTGGGAGTTTCATTGATATATTTGAATAAGTACCTTTTCTGTATAAAATCTCAAGAAAAGTCAAAATATCCTATATAATTAGAATGTCCAGTTATATATGGTCACTTTTCCCATTCTCCTACCCTACAAAATAGAATTAGTAAAATTATCTTAAATTAGAACTGTTATTTAGAATGAGTTTTCACTACTTTAATAATAGAGTTTATGCCAGGCGTGGTGGTGCACGCTTATAATCCCAGTATTTGAGAGGCTGAGACAGGAGGATCACAGGTTTGTGGCCAGCTTCAGCTACTTAGTGAGGACCTCTGCAACTTAGTGAGACCCTTTTTCAAAATAAAGAATAAAAATAGAATTGGGGGTATAGCTCAGAGGTAGAATGTCCCTGGGTTCATTCCCTATACCAAAAAATAAATAAAATAAATGATAGAGTTTAAAACCTATGGTTAGAATTTCTGATATTATAGATATGAAGTAAGATGTCACATCTACAAAAGTAATTATGTCTCCCTATATTTATTTAAAATTAATAATTATATAAATATTTTTAAATGTTTATTTTTCTTTACTTTCAGTCATGAATTCATAAAAATTGGGAATTTTAAATTTTTATGTCACTTCAGAAAGCTCTAACTAGATGTATAAAGTAAATTTGAGAGTAAAAAGAATAACAAAGCTAACTAAGGTGCCAAGTAAAGTTTTTAACTATTTTAAAGGCTTGAAGAGTGCCGAATTATGTCCTCTGCAAAAAGGCCTCTGTGGCTGAATTGGGAGAACCCAGACATCATGTCAGAGTTACTGTTTCAGAACAATGAGATCATCTTTAAAAATGGAGATGGTAAGGAAAAGTATTAATGAGCTTATGATGCATGAATTTAGCTATCTTTTTATACATGGGATATTTATGAACTATGAAAACTATTGAAAGCCATTTAAGAAATAACTACACATGTGATAAAATATAGATTATCAAGCAGATGTCTTAACCTTTGCAATATATATGTAAAAGAATTCAGGAAATGTGACCTAAAAATATGATGCTTTTTGGTGCTAAAGACTTAGAACTGAGGGTCCTCAGGGAACAACAGATATAGGCAGAGGCTTCTCTCAGCTTCCCATACCAACATAAGGGAACAGCTTCCAGAGGAACTCACTTGTCATGAATCTTCAACTAGAATTGTTGAGCCCAACAATTCTAAACATAATATTTATTTTCTTTTTAATTATTATACATGGGTAGGGAAGTAAAAAATGGCTTTCCTCCACCTGTCTAGGTGCCTGAGCTAGGCTACAAACTAAAGTGATTAACACACGGCAAAAAAAAAAAAAACACATTTAATTATATACGTATGCATGGGAGTCCCACAAAATAGGAGACTCAAAGGGTCAGGCAATTAAAGCTTAGCCTGAGCTATAGAAAGGAGTAGAGGCTAGGGCCTTCCTTAGCAGTAATATTGACACAGTTATGGGAGGGGAATATGATATGATGAATAAAGATGTGATAAATAAAGATTGTCTTGATAGATAAAAATATCTCAAGTAATAAAATTACCTCAGAATAGACCTCAGAAGACTAGGTAGTAGTCTATCTGGGCGTGGTTTCAACTTTTAGTTGTTCTTCTGGTTGAGGCGGCATTTCCAGTGTTCCTTCAGAATCAAAAGTCCTAAAATCAGTTTCTATCGTTTCTATCATTTGTTCAACTATTATTTGCATGGGTGGTGTAAGCATCCACTCATTATATAACTATTCTAAAAACAGAATTTCTGCCCTTTTGGAGTTTACAGGCTAACAGGGAAAGATAGACATTAAATAATTATAAAGTGCAAAAATGATGGTACAAAGAAAAAGTGCAGTCTGCTAGGAACATATAAAAGAAGATACTAGTCAGGCATACCTGACTAGGATCTTCAGTGCACACCTGTAATTACAGTGCACACCTGTAATCCCAGTACTTAGGAGGTTGAGACCAGAGGATCCGGGTTCGCAGCCAGCCTCAGCTACTTAGTGAGGTCCTCCGCAACTTAGTGAGACCCTGTTTCAAAATAAAGAATAAATAGGACTGGGGCTGTAGCATGGAGGTAGAATGCCCCTGGGTTCCATCTCTAGTACTGCATAAAAAGATTTAAAAATAAAAAAAATAGGGCTGGGGGTGTAGCTCAGAGGTAGAATGGTCCTGGGTTCAATGCCCAGTACCAAAAAAAAAAAAAAAAAACAACCACCACCACCTAATTTATGTGAAACATAAGATGTAGAAGAACAGGGCAAGGATAGTCAATGGCTTTCCATTAGAAAAGGACAGTTCAGCAGTTAATTCCATTGAACCCAGTATTTTAAAATAAACATGTTCAAATTTAAGGATTCACAAAATAAATACCCTACATGTTTTTAAATTTTTTTTAAAATCTGTGCTCACTTATCCTATGTTATTACACAGATATGTTAGTGCAAATACTTTTAAAGTGCATTAAAGAATAAACAAGTGTACTATCTTATAAATTATTTGAAAAGTAAACATAGGAAAAAAAGAAAAGGAAATATAGATCTGTTTTTCATTTGAAAACAATGTGATGGCATGATCTCCTAACTTGCATCTATGGCATTAAGTGATGAAACATATTATTTGAATTTCAGATTTACGGCAAGATATGCTAACACTTCAAATTATTCGCATTATGGAAAATATCTGGCAAAATCAAGGCCTTGATCTTCGGTAGGTAATCAATAAGGCAACCTATATATTAAAAGTCCTCCTGAAAAAGATAAACTACTAATAAATATTAATTATAGAGGGATATAGAGGTTTATGACCTATAAAGAAATGTATGCAGTTAAAATTAACCAGGGGTTGATTAAAGCAAAAAATGGCTTCCCTCCACCTTTCTAGGTTCCTGTGTGAAAATATGAATTAAGTTGACAATAAAACAGACTAACTGGAAAAAAAAGAAATATAACTATGTACATTTGAAAATGGTATTTTCATTTGTCCTCTTACTTGGCTTGAAATAGCTAATGAGATTTCAGCTAAATAAGAAATCTAGCTCTAATACACTAATAAAGACTGTAATTGCCCAGGGAGTGTCACTATTACGAAAGGACATGTGAGACACAGAAGGTCTCTCTTTTTATTCAGAAAGTAAGAAAACAAGCAGTTTCTTTCTTTTTTTTACACCAGCCATGCTCCTTTTTTTAAATTTTTTTTTATATTTTATTTTTTAATTGGTGCATTGTAATCATACATCTTTGTTAGGTACAAGCTGGTAAAGCATACATGCATACATTTCTCATTTAACCCTTCCCCAATTCCTGCCTCACTCCCTCCCCCTCCCTCCTTCTCAGGTTCAATTTAGTGATTGACTTTGATATGGAAAACAAGCAGTTTCTTAATAGAAATTTTCTAATTCTAAAACTTCATAAATCGAATTTGAAACAAAATATTTGAAACCAGCTAAAGTTTTACCAGCTCATTGGTTTCTGTTCAGCTTTCTACAGTTACCAGTATTATATCCAAGCTTTCTCTCATGCTTTATGTCCTCCTCATTGTTGTGGCTTCTGATAGTGTTTCCTTCTGTGACTCATCTCTTTGCAAATCCAAAAAAAAAAAAATCATTCAAGTGAAAGCCACCTCCTCTAAAAGTAGTACTTGTGTCTGTATGTGGGCATGAACCAAGTCTAGCTGCAACAAGGTAGATTCAGTAGAAATAGCAAGTAATAGCGAGGTGGGGGGGCATAAATAATCCTAGTACTTGGATGGCTGAGACAAGAGAATCACAGGTTCATTTGCAGCCAACCTCAGCAACTTAGTAGGACCCTCCACAACTTAATGAAATCCAGTTTTCAAAATAAAAATAAAATAGATCTGAGGGCAGAATGCCCCTGGGGTCAAGCCCCAGTACTACAAAAAAAGCAATGCCAGATGTGGGTTTATTTGTATGCCTCTTATAGAATAATGAGTAGTGACTATCAGCAACAAATAGTAGTTCCCTTATATTGCAAAGAAGGAAATGGACATTTCAGGAAACCTGCTAAGGCACACAATTAAATCATCAACTTCAGATTCTTAACTCCTGATTCATTGCTTAATGCCCATTGCTTTTCAGAGATAATGTTATACAAATCAAGTTTCCTTTTTGGTAAAATTTCCTGTACCATGAGAGATGCCATCAGCACCATCATTCCCAGAGAAATAGAGTGTACAAAGATTACAGAACTAGAAGGAGTAAAGGATTTAACTGACTCTGGTAGTTATAATAATTGTATCAAGGCATTGTGGCATACACCTATTATCTCAGTACTTAGGAGGCTGAGACAGAAGGATCACAGGTTTGAGAACAGCCTCAACAATGTAGTGAGATTCTCAGCAACCTAGCGAGACCCTATTTCAAAACAAAAATACAAAAAGGGCTGGGGTTAGCTCTAGAATACCCCTGGTTTCAATCTTCAGTACCACAAAACAAAAAAGAATAATAATTGTAAATTAGTGACTGGGGAAAAAAAAAAAAAAAAGCATCTAAAGTTAAGTAAGATCATTGAAAATATTAAGAGCTTTTCAGTCTTATAATATTTTCTGAATAGTTTTATGTAAGTAAAATTTTTGTTTTAAATAAAAAGTAATTAAGTAAAATAGCATTTTTATTCATACTTGGCAAAAGTATAATTCAGATTCAGATTTTTTATAACTACTTGCTTTTTATATAATAAGAATTATATGACATTTTGACTCTTTATAAGCATGCTCAACAATGATTAAAACAGAGAATGAACTGAAATATAACCTTGAAAATTTTCTGTTTACCAAGACATAGAAAAGATTAGATAAAAGAAATGGTCAAACAGGTAGTAATACCAGGTAAGTGATTCACAGAACATAAAAGAAGGGAGAGATTCACATTTTGTAGTGTCAGGGGCTTCTAAAGGGTTTATAAAATAAGGACTATGAGGAGCCAGATGTTGTGGCACATCACAACATCTGTCTGTAATCCCAGTACTTGGGAGGCTGAAACAGGAGGATCACAGGTTCAAGGCCAGCCTCAGAAACTTAGCAAGGCCCTCAGCAACTTAATGGAACCCTGTTTCAAAATAAAAAATAAAATAGAGCTAGGGGTATATTTCAGAGGTAGAATGCCCCTGTGTTCAATCCCCAGTACCACCAAAAAAAGAACAACAATTGTGAAAAAACCCATGGATTTGCTGACTCATGGTTATCTTTAAGAAGTGTTTACAGTAGAATGGTAGGTGTGGAAGCCAGACTACAAGGAATTGAAGTGAGAAAATTAAAATAAGTATAGACTATTTTAGAAACTTAAGTAAAGGAAAGGTAGAAAGAATGGATAGTAGCTTAGGAGAACAACACAGAAAAGAAAACCATGCTTTGAGTACTTATTCTCCCATCTGGATGCTTTTGTCATTATCACTTTTAAGTCCTCATATCTCCAGCCTTGACTACATATACTATTTAGTGTTCTTTTTTTTTTTTCTGTTTAATATTCCATGTGATAAAACAGGAAATATCCATAAAGCACTTCTGCATCCCAAAATATGGTTATATCAGAGAAAAACATTTGTGAGATTATTTGATTTATGAGCTAAACTAGTTCCCTTTTTTATAAAATAACATTTTTATTTTTAAAAATAATATCTATGATTTCTCAGGTATGTGTATTTGGCAGATATTTTCTTGAAAATGAATAATACATGCCTGTCAATTCAAATTTTGAAAAACTTGTGTCTGCCACTAAACTTAACAGTATCCTCAAACTTAGACTTACAATTAAAAGGTTATAGTAATATTAATAATTGTGAGATTTTAGTATGGTATAATGAAAAGTATCAACATTGAGAACATCCATATAACTCAGTAAACTATTAACTTCCAAATGACCAATGCAGGATAGTATAAAATCATATACACATAAAAGATCCAGACAAAGGCAAGATAAATTTATTGAGATGGTGTCAAGTTCCATATTGAATCTAGAAACTATCTCTTTTCAATTTTTAGAATATAATCAAAAGCAAATATCTACAATTATCTGAAAAAGCAATAATCTCTTTCCTTTTCCTGCTACCTATCTATATGAGACCAGATTTGCTTCACTTAAAATATCTCCAATGTTAGAAATACTGTCTTGATCATGATGTTTGTTACTGAAACATATATGTTTGTCAAAACTCACTGTGTACTTTAAATGAGTACATTTTCTTATATGTAAATTAAACTGTAATAAAGTTAATTTTTAAAAGCAAAAAAATAATATTTCCAAGATGGGCATGGTGACACCCACCTGTAATTCCAGTACTTGGGAGGCTGAGACAGGGTATCACAGGTTTGAGGCCAGCCTCAGGAATTAGCAAGATCCTCAGCAGCTTAGCAAAACCCTGTTACAAAATAAAACATAAAATAGGTCTGGGGGTGTATATAGATTTGGAGGTAGAATGCCCCAGGTTCAGCTTCCAAGCACTATTAATTAGCTAATTAATAAAATATCTTCAATTAAAGTATCACACAATGATTGGTTGCAGAAGCATATATGAAAATCCAAGCTGGGTGTGGTGATGCACGCTTGTAATTCCATTACTTGGAAGGTTGAGACAGGAGGATCACAGGTTTGCAGCCAGCCTCAGCTACTTAGTGAGACCCTGTTTCAAAAAAGAATAAAAAATAGAGCTGTGGGTGTAGCTCAGAGGTAGAATGCCCCTGGGTTCAATCCCCAGTACCACAGGGGGAAAAAAAAGAAAGAAATCCAGTTGACTATAAACCAGACATTAAATTTTTTTGAAAAAATATGGAAGAGCATCACTCTTCTCACTAAATTTTTTTAATATAGGGGTTTTTATTTCATGAAAGATATTTATATAACACATAATGGTTTGTTTTAAGTGAATTAATTTTCTTTTAACTTCTAATTTAATAGAGATAATCCTCATAAATGAAAGTTCCTTGAGCTCCTCAGTAATTTTTACAAGCATAAAGGTGTCCTGAGACCAAAAGTTTGGAAACTACTGCCCAGAATCTTTACTTAGATGTCAATTAAGCAGCTTTAAATTTGCCTGTATTTTTAGTCCATAAATGTTTATATTTTTATTGCTATAATTTTCTTAATGCTTTTCTGATATATAATTGAGTGCTTTCTCAATTGAAGGTTATAATAAATGATGGTAGATAATCTTGAGGGGTTTTTTTAGAAATATGTCACCATAAAAAAGAAAATTAAAATTAAGACAAATCAAGAGCATGTATGACAAATTTACAAGTAGAATATTCATATTTGAGCCTACTAAAATGTTTGCTATTTTTAAATTTCATTATTTAATTAATAATGTGGTGCTCTTTTTTCAGAATGTTACCTTATGGTTGTCTGTCAATCGGTGACTGTGTGGGACTTATTGAGGTGGTGAGAAACTCTCACACTATCATGCAAATTCAGTGCAAAGGTGGCCTGAAAGGCGCATTGCAGTTCAACAGCCACACACTACATCAGTGGCTCAAAGACAAGAACAAAGGAGAAATGTGAGTGTTATTATTTTTTCTTCCTATGTTAATCTAAGTTTTTGTTAGATGAGTCTTAATGGTTGAGTATATTCTTCTGAGCTAGACCACAGAAAACACAATTGTACTTAGTTCAGATAAAAATATGCTCATCTTTGCAGTATTGGGGATTGAACCCAGGGGCATTCTACCTCTGAGCTACACCCCTAGTCCTATTTTATTCTTTATTTTGGAATAGATTCTCACTAAGTTGCGGAGAGCCTCACTAAATAGCTAAGGCTGGCCACGAACCTGGATCCTCCAGTCTCAGCCTCCCAAGTACTGGGATTACAAGCCTACACCACCACACCCCTCTTATGTTCATCTTTTTAAATATTTGAGTTTATTGTGTTTAAACTATCAGAATTGAACCAGATGTGGTAGCACACACTTGTAATTCCAGTACATGGGAGGCTGAGACAGGAGAATCGCAGGTCCGCAGCCAGTCTCAGCAACTTAGTGAGGCCCTCTGCAACTTAGGGAGACCCTGTTTCAAAATAAAAAATAAAATGGGGCTGGTGATACAGCCACATGGATTCAGTCCCCTAGGTTCAATCCCCAGTACCACAAAAATAAAACAAAAAATAAATTATCAGAGTTGTTTGTAATTTGGTAAAATCCTATACATTTAACTTACATATCTAGGAATGTTCTTATCACATATTCTTTAAGGAATTAACTGCACATTTAAAATTTTACTTCTAATCCATTGTTAATATGAGTAGAAAAATAATTTTAATGATGTAAATACTTTTTCATTGTGATAAGAATGATAGTTTTATCAGGGAACATCTAGAAATTTTCTTAGAAAACCCTTGGAAACTTCAAAATCTCAGAAGCCCTCAGATCTTTGGACATAATTACCTCTTCACTAATTTCAGTGATTGTTTTTATTGTTTAAAAAAAACTTCAGCCATCTTTTCCCAGCTTAGCCCAGATTACTGTATTTCCACACTACTCCTGAGGTGTTTGCCTCCTCTTTGTAGATATGATGCAGCCATTGACCTGTTTACACGTTCATGTGCTGGATACTGTGTCGCTACCTTCATCTTGGGAATTGGAGATCGTCATAACAGTAACATCATGGTGAAAGATGATGGACAAGTAATGGCTTTTTCTCTTCAAAGTATTTTGGTATTCATAAACTAAATTTATTAATTCAGGATACTAAATGTCTTCATGTATCAAACTAACATAATTTCTTGTTTTTGAAAGCTGTTTCATATAGATTTTGGACACTTTTTGGATCACAAGAAGAAAAAATTTGGTTATAAACGAGAACGTGTACCATTTGTTTTGACACAAGATTTCTTAATAGTGATTAGCAAAGGAGCCCAGGAATGCACAAAGACCAGAGAATTTGAGAGGTAAGCTCAAGAAATCAAAAGCATAAAATAAAGAGTTCTTGCTGCTCTATCAGAAATTATTGCTATAGATGTTATTTAGCAAAAGCTGAATTTTTTAATTATTTTGCTTTTATTTAATGTGAAGGTTAATGGAAATGAAAACCAATTTAATTTATTGAGCTAATTAGGGCCTAAAAAGAAGTAATCCTTAA
Organism: Graphiurus murinus; assembly: GCA_004027655.1. Lineage (NCBI taxonomy): Eukaryota > Metazoa > Chordata > Mammalia > Rodentia > Gliridae > Graphiurus > Graphiurus murinus. The sequence continues at coordinate 20,794 of PVLC010001336.1, read as the reverse complement.
ACTTCATAATGCATTAAAAGTTTTTTATTTGCTGCTGCTTAAAATTTGACTCCACCTTCTCTGTATTGCAAACATAGTGTTTAAAACAATACTTTTAGTCATAGAAGTTAAGGAAAGTCAATCAACTGTAATTACCATGCTTATTCATAATTTTTCTTACCACTTTATGGTACATAATTTATCTTAGACCTTAAAGTACTTTTATAAAATTCTGTTATATCTATAACGCAGTCTTCTGAGTTTAGCTAACACCCTATAGCTTTTTTTTTTTTTTTTTTTTTGAGGTACTGGGGATTGAACTCAGGGGCATTCTACCTCCGAGCTATACCCCCAGCCCTATTTTTTATTCTTTATTTTGAAACCGAGTCTCACTAAGTTGCGGAGTGCCTCACTATGTAGCTGAGGCTGGCCTCGAACCCGGATCCTCCGGTCTCAGCCTCCCGAATGCTGGGATTACAAGCATGCACCACCATGCCCGGCTACCCCTATAGCTTTAGTATGGACCAATTTATAGATTTAATAAATATTTATTAAACTGCTATTGGACCAGGCATTGTTCTCTGTGCTTGTGATAAAACTGTAAACAAGGTTTTTATCCTCTTGGAGTTTATATCCCAGTGAGGTAAAGGAAATAGAAAAATACTGGCAAGGATGGGGAGAAAGGAATGCTTTTTTTTTTAACATACTTTTGTCCAAGTAAGACACTCTGATGTGACATTTGAGCACAGACCTGAAAATGTTAATGCCACTTGCCCTATACTGACTGAACTCTTCTTACTACTTATAGGTTTCAAGAGATGTGTTACAAGGCTTATCTAGCTATTCGGCAGCATGCCAATCTCTTCATAAATCTTTTTTCAATGATGCTTGGCTCTGGAATGCCAGAACTACAATCTTTTGATGACATTGCATATATTCGAAAGACCCTAGCCTTAGATAAAACTGAGCAAGAGGCTTTGGAATATTTCATGAAACAAATGAATGACGCACATCATGGTGGCTGGACAACGAAAATGGATTGGATCTTCCACACAATTAAGCAGCATGCATTGAACTGAAATGATAACAGAGAAACTGAAAGCCCAATATTTGAATTCTACACTGCACTGTTAATAACTGTCAGCAGGCAAAGACTGATTGCATAGGAATTGCACAGTCCATGAACAGCATTAGAATTTACAGCAAGAACAGAAATAAAATACTATATCATTTAAATAATGTAACGCAAACAGGGTTTGATAGCACTAAACTAGTTTATTTCAAAATTAAGCTTTAGAATAATGCGCAATTCATGTTATGCCTTAAGTCCAAAAAAAGGTAAACTTTGAAGATTGTTTGTATCTTTTTTTAAAAAACAAAACAAAACAAAAATCCCCAAAATATATAGAAATGATGAAGAAGGAAAAAGGATGATGTTCTATTTGTCTTGCAAATGTTCTATGTTTTGAATTGTGGACACAACAGAAGCTGTTATTGCAGCCACAAAGTAGAGTTTATGTTAAATTATGTAAGATTGGAAAAAAATGAAATTTTCTTATTTTCCCATTGCTGTTCAATTTATAGTTTGAAGTGGGTTTGACTCCTTGTTTAATGAAGAAAAATGCTTGGGGTGGAAGGGACTCTTGAGATTTCACCAGAGACTTTTTCTTTTTAATAAATCAAATCTTTTGATGATTTGGGGTCTTATCTGCACGGTTTTGGAGGCAGTCACAAATGAGACCTGTTATAAGGTGGTATTTTTGTTGGTTTTTTATTTTTTTGTTTTTTCATTTTTTTTTTCTAGACAGTATTTACAAGGATCTGATTCTTATTTCCTAGGGAAATTCTGAGCTCCCACAAAGTAAAATAATCATAGAAAAAGAATGAGTAGGAATAGTTCTTGTTCCAGAATTGTACAGTATTCACCTTAAGTTGATTTTTTTTCTCCTTTTGCAATTGAACTGAATACATTTTTTCATGCATGTTTTCCAGAAAATAGAAGTATTAATGTTATTAAAAAGATTATTTTTTTTATTAAAGGCTATTTATATTATAGAAACTATCATTAATATATATTCTTTATTTACATAATCTGTCCCCTAGTCATGCATTGTTTTGCACCCCAAATTTTTTATGTTGGTAGCAGCATGGTTAGCTCTTCTTTTGGTGTATAGATGAGGCTCAGGCACTATTCCATTAATACCAATACCAGTGTGTAACTACTTAAGAGAAACAGATTGAACTTCACCCTTTTCCCTTTTGTTTTTGTTTTTACATGAATCTCTCATCTTCCATCTTTATATAGTTCAGAATGGCTCAATCATATGAAATTAGTTACCAAAATTAACATAATTTTGACTGCAATCCTGATTGCTTAAACCCTTCTACTGAGATATGCTCATGAATAATACTTTATAATATGGGAGAATAGAAGCCATGAACTTTTTACCTTTAAGCTATTTATCCATATCTCAATAATAAAAGTAGTATGTTAAACCATTTTAAGATCATGTCCCAATTCCAAGTGGTCAGGTCTCACTCCAACTTCATTAAATCCCATTCAAGCACAGGATACATTCTTAAACATTTTGAAAAATGTTCACCCAAGATGTAGGAGCTAATGTTAGTTTTCACTCTAGAATCTGCTATTTTACTCAGTATTCGAAGTGAATGATTAATGTCCTAGGAAATAGTTTTAGCAAATGTCCAGGTGCCACACCAAAAAAAAAAAAAAAAAAAAAAAAAAAAAAGTGCAATAATTTACTGACAGTTTTCTAGATTAGGCATATTATTGGAGAACGACTTTATAAAAGTGTACATTGTATACTCTAGTAAAACAGCATCACTTTAAAAATATTCAGCATAAAATCAGATACCTATAGTAGAAGTCTTAAATAGTGAACAAGGGACTCTAATACAAATACTCTTAATATCTGACTATTTTAGAACCCTTTAAGGGCATAATTATTGAAGATTTAGGTACTTCTCTAAAGCATGTATATAATATTACCAACAAGAAAAATAAATTTAAAGATTAGGGGAACCTATTTCTGTAAACTGTCTTGGAATAGTTAAGCAGAATTTAAACTCTGTTTTAAGCAGGAAATCAGATTCTTTTTCAGCTTTAGAAGATTTCATAACTTATTTAAACTTCACAATTAATATTTTGTGTTATTTAAATATATGCAGTTAATACAGACTAACATCCCAGCCTTTTCTATATCAGGGATTGATTATAAGAAAACTTAGTGAAATGGTACAAGTCTGAAATTTTGATGGTGGAAACTGAAGAATTAACAGAGAACTGTGTTTTATCAAAGTGCCAAAATAGCCTTGAGCCTCCTTGCACAAACTTTACACAGTTTTTACATTTTTTTCCACATTAATTCGGAAAATTATCCCCTTCTCATTTACCCAAGGACATCTCTACCATTAAAACACAGCCACATGGCTTTTTTCATCACTTACATCTATTTTTTAGAGTTATTACAGCCAAATTAATTCTGTTTAGAGAAGTATAGACAAGTTTTGTAAAAACTAAAAATTAACTGATCTAAGAAAAAAAAGGACAGATAATATTCAGAAAGGCAAAAACTAAGACTTGAAAGCTGCATATGGTGACTGAGATCTGTTTCAAGTTAATGACAAGATAGCCATTTCCAGGTACTTCAGTATCTGAGATCAGTTCCCATGGATCAGTCAATTCTTATAGCTGACCGTCCTTGTCACTCAATACAGTCTGACTATTGGCTCTACAGTTTCATTAAGTCATTTGAGAAATATTCCATCAATAATTACTTTGGAGGGGAGAAAAAAAGCATGTCTAAAGAAAAAAGAAAAAAAAACCAACCTTATATTGTAGCAAGAAATAATCAACTGTTTGAAAACCATGCTTTAACTTTTTACCATATTCTCAGCTATATAAAAACTTTCTTTTTTTAGACTGCTGTTAATTTGAAATCTGTTAATCTTATTGTGAAATTTGGTTTTTTAAAAAAGATGTTTCTAATTGGATTTTTTAAAAGAAGAATGGAATTTGGTTGCTATTTATGATAGAACCTAAGCTTTTTGTGGTTCTTAGTGTCCTCTGTAAAACGTAGAGTAATCACTTTGAGGTTTTCCCTTCTATTCTGCTTTATATTACAAGCCCATTAGGAAATGGGAACCTGGTGAATACATAATGAATTGTAAAATATTTTAATGTGTAACTTTTTCAACTGTGAAACTATGACATTGTTTTTTTTTTTATGAAAACAGCTGCTGATAAAGTATTTTGTGTAAAGTGTAGTTCTTATTAATCAGGAAAATGATGACTTGATTAGACTGTATACTTTCTTGGATTTTATTTTAAATGGATTGGTTATTTTTTTCATATAGGTAAAACACAGTCCTTCTCTGTTCTTTTTTCATCAAAAACAGTGATTTGGCATTATAAGAAAAACTGTGAGCAGCCTATTTTAAAGGCACCATGGAAATGTCACAGCATATAAACTTGGATTTGTTTCTTTTCATAACTATCTTGTAAATCCATTTAATTCATATTTTGATCAGTAGACCATGCTTGCCAACTCTTCTTAAAGAAATTTAATTTCCAGCAGTATGCTAGCATGTGAACTTTTTCTGAAAATTTTAAGTTCCTCTTGTTTCTATGTCTGCACAAAATAGAGACCTGGGCTGGACCCACATACTCAGAGTCCACCTTAAAAAATTATTTTGATGTCCAAGACATCACTAAAATACTCAGTTTAAAGACAATATGTGGTATTAAAAGATTGTGGTGCTTCTATTTAAAGATAACTTTCATACTTCAGATGTTTTTGAGAAGAGGGGAATGTGAAGGGAGGGGGCAGCACAGGGAGGAATTGTTTGAATGAATCGCATTTTTTATCCTGCTCAGATGGGGCATGTCTAAGAGAAGGCTGAAAGTTGTGAGAATATATTGTGCATACCATAAGGAAATTAACTCTTCATCAAAGATGGGATTGTGAAAGCTGAACTATAAAATCAGCATTGACATCATCCTTAGATGGTAATTCTTGGTCACAGAATAATACAGCTGGGCTGGTTTTTAAAGTACAAACACACAACCATTTTAGTTATTATATTAAAATTGTAAATATATCTTATATGCCATGGCCTGGGAAGCCTATTTTCTTTTCTTGTTAAAATTACTTTCACTCTCTGAAAAGATTATGGAATTTAGCTCAAGATAACTATGGTCTCAATAAAATTGGATTGGTAACTCTACCTCAGAAGGTTAATAGGTTAAAAAAAAAAAAAGATGAGTTGCATTTAATACTTCAGGCTCTCATATTGGAGAAACTTTGCAGAGCACTATATTTTAGACATAAAATTGGAGTTAGCATACCTTTTTTTTAATGATGCAGGAGACACTAAGAAAAAAAATGGATAAAATCTAGTCATTGGCCATTTTGAAAAGGCTATAGTATGAGGAGGTTCATGATACTAGGTTTTTGAACTTGGCATCTAAAATGTGTCCTCTTAATTATTGCATTTGATGTGTGTATTTTTTGCACATATTTCTATTTGCACACAGTGCTATCCTAGTCAAGAGGAATCTTTTATAAGAAGTGTAAAACAAATATCAAGGTTCTAAAATTCACAACAGTTTAGAATTTATTAGAAGTCTCCCAAGTAAGGATGTTAGTCTTAAATATTTATTTCATTCAAGCATTCCACTTGATTAAGGTTTTGCACTTCCTGTTTATTAGTGCATTGCCATTTTTTTATTTGGTTTTAAATATGTTAATATTTTAGCCATCTGGTTAGAAGTGGCAGGTGCGAGCCATAAGGATATTTTCTAACTTAGTTTTTACACAACTACATATAAGGGTTTTCTGTGAGGTAGGGTAAAATTAGTCCACCATAGTATAGTATAGTTGGTTATAAAACTGGTTTTCATTACCAACAGTAGACTCCATTCTTCATGTTGGTAAGTACAGAAAAAGTTTTAAAATACATTTTGTAAGCCTAGTACAGTCTGAATCTCCGTCAGCAACTTCATTTAGTCTGTCACTACAATAATTTTGTAGCAAAACCAGGTATATTTTTAGGTATTATTTTTATTGATCCTAGGTTAGAAAGGAGGCAGAAACTTTTCAGTGTTTCATATTAAAATATCTTTAATTGAACTACACTCCTTAATTATAGTGTGAATTTCCAAATGTGATCATTATCTATTAATTTAAAAAAAAAAGAAAAGGCACTTACCAGATTTATGTTTCTAGGAGTAGTTGGAAAACTTGACTGTTACCTGATTTCTAAAAATCTCTTTGGCTATGGAACTCAAGTTTTAATGGTTTCAGTGTGATTTAGTCTTCAGATAAATTTGGTTAAATAAAATCTAAAAGAATATATCCTTTTGAAATATAACACCTTAATATCTTGGGGATATAACACTACCAAAAAAAAACAACTACTGACAGGTCAAATGTTTATTTAAGGAGCTTCAACAGGGAGCTCAAACCACCCTTGTTAGCTCCATTAATTGTAGGAAGTATTTTTCTCTATATTTTGTTCATTCAATGAAGTCTTGTGATATAATGCACTAGTTAGGCAAAAAATGTTTTTAATGTTTTTTTAATGATGGCCCCAAAAGTATTTGACACAGCAAGATGCATGTGTTATTATATTAAAAATATAGAGTAAATACAGTATCACTAAATTTAAGACCTCTTCCCAGTCTTGCTGTTCCTGGCAAGAAGTTTGGCCTGTGACTGCACTTATTGTTTGTGCTCATCAGAAACTGTCAATGTCTGCTTTTCTTTAACTTTGCAGTCTGTAACATCACTCTGTATATTAAAAAAGAAAAAAAAATTACCTTGACTTGTATCCAAACCTTAGTGTATTATGTAAACAAAAAGCTGTAATAATTCTTTTTGCCATTTCTTTTGAAAAGCAAACCAGTGTTGCTAATAATCAAAATTTAGCTGGATTTGGTTGAAAACCTGAAACTATTAGACCTTAACGGCCAATTTTCCCTCCCTGGTAAAGTAACAAATATTAGAGAAATGTATGTTTAAATATTAACTTCCTTGAAGCATAAAGAGTTTTACAATTGTATTTTAAGCATATATACATATAGGTATGTATGTATGTGTATGTGTATGTATACAGATATAGGTAGATGAACTTGTTTTTCAAGTCAGTTGGAGACCAGAACCTAAAAGCAAAGTTAGGCTAGAAGCAAACTGGTTTTGCTTTCTGTTATCATTAAACATTGTAAAAGGTAAGTCTGGATCTTTCTTTGACCAGTAAAGCACATTGGCATTAATACTTGGTTATTCTAAGCAATTAAGTGTATCATTGTTTAAACTTTATTGATTTGCCAAATGGTTTGAACTTAAATTTACTTTATTCTCTTAGTATATTGTCTCTTTTGCTGGGATAAACCAACTAACCACATTCTAAGTGGAAAAGTCATTAACTTATGCTTTAGGTTTCAAATTAGTAGTGTTGAATTTGTTAGGAGAAAAATCACAAGAACTGTACATTGCTAAGGTGGAAGTTAAATTTACTAAGAAATTAGGTAGAAAATGTCCTTCATTTAAGAAAACTACAGAATGTCCATTTGCAGAATGATTTAAAATTGACACGCATACAGGTATTTTATTACAGAGAAGTCTTTGACACAAAATATTTTATCCCACAACTTTTAAGCAAGTTCTAAGCCTTCAACGTATATCACATTTAGCCAAGAAAATGAGGGAGAGGCACAGAGGTCATCCCCTCTTGCAGCACCCTCCCCTAGCTTCCACATTAGCACCCAACCCTAGTTTCCACACTCTTTGCATAATGAAAAGTATCAGTGCTGACCCTTAACTCAGCCCCGTGATTTTTTGTTTGTTTAGCTACTAATGTTTTTGAGCGCCTGTACTAGATGTCCAAAGCTAAGCTAGTTATTTCATTACCCTACCTTGTTTATTCCTTGCAATCATCAAAGGAGAAGTTTTCCCCATTGTATATATGAGAAGAGAGAAAAGTTCAGGCAGTTTAGCTGACTTGCCCAAGGATATGCATCCAGAAAGCTGAGACTGTGGACCACAAACTGAAATGAATCCTACATGAAGATGCATGTTCTTTCCACCATTCCACACAAGAAAAACCAAGATTGTTTATTACTGGCCAAGTCAATATTGCTCCATTTAATCCAGTTTATCTATCTATTTGTGACTTAAAGTTAATTGCTAAAAGGCATTAAAACTGATTTAGAATCAAAAGTTTGTGGTTCGATTACACTTACGTGTAAAATGGCTTTAAAAGTCTCATTCTTGTGGGCTGGGGATAAAGCTGCTGTGGCAAAGTGCTTGTCTAGCATGCATAAGGCCCTGGATTCAATACTCAGCAGCATCATAATAATCGTCTCATTTTTCTGTTGTCCATGATTTAAGCTTTTTAATGGAATTTTGTTTGTTTGTTTATGGTTTGTTTGTTTATGATCAAAGACCTAGGGTTATCATTGAGCTACATCTCTAGCCCTTTTTATTTTAAGACAGGTTCTTGCTAAGTTTCCCAGGCTGGTCTCTAACTTGTGATACTCCTGCTTCAGCCTACCAAGTTACTGGAATTACAGCTTTTAGTAAAAATTTAAAGACACTTTGAGGCATGTTGGAAAGCCAGAACAAAGTCTTTTCAATTTATACATTCAGCTTAATCTGGGAAGCACTTGGGAGAGTCTTATGACACCATTACTTAATAACCAGGGTTGATTCATTAGGTAAAATACAGACAGTTGTTGACTGATCCGTGTGGACTTTTCTATAATGTAGGTGATCTGAGGTGAATGTTGAAATCTAGTGCAGCATCTTTCTTTACTGCACATTTCTACTCATTTCTCCTCCTCCCACCAAAATGTGCACAAAGTAAAACGAGCTTATGAAAACATAATTAGAAAAATGTTACTAAAAGAAAACTTGCATGGTACATGGCAAGGTTAAGTACAAATAACTATAAACTCGGTGAATTTTTCTAGGCAGCATCTTTCCTCTTTTCTCATGAATGGTGAAGAAAGAACAAATTGCAGTAGATACAATAGGTCCACATTTTCTTAAACAGTCTTCAACTGTTGTCTTCCTGTAGTGAAGGAACTGTTCTTCACTGAAGATTTTTCTATGAGAAATGTTTCTGTGTGAACTCTGCTACAGAGTTGGGCTGAGTTGAATGCTCAGGGGTTAGGTAGCCAGAGCTGAAGTTAGATAAAGAATAACTACCATGAATTCACTGTGCCCTGTAAGTACTTCCTTGGCTCATGCAGAAAGAGATTGGAAGTAGAAAAGATGGTGAATTTGTACTTATGAAATAAATAGAATATATAATGGAGCTTTTTAAAAGTGCTTCTCATATGAAAATGATACTTAACCCTTTCCATGGTCAGTTTGCAAGCAGGCACAATTAAGTCTACACTGCAGAAATCATGACTTCAGCGGCCAGCACTTCCAATTTGGCTACCACCTTAATAAGATGCCTCTGCTGCTTCCCTTGCCCTTCCCAGTCTCTGCAGTCCTGCAGTGGATACTCTGCCACCCACCTCTGTTCTGACCATAGTGCTGTATTTTTCACATAAAAGGGATAGGTGCTGTGTCAATCTCACCATACCAACAATCAGGGCACCACCTAGCATAGTCAGTGATGGCCAAAATAAGCAGTGGAAGACGACCATTTGGTCATACTTTTTCATAAGAATGACATCTTCAGATTGGCTGTCTGGACTGTAGAAGCATGAAAAAGGGGTTCTGTTTCTGTGGTCGAAGAATTCCTTTATGTCCAGAGTACTGCTGAGCAAATCGTTCTTGTCTCGGTGGCACTTAGGTGTGTAAAAGCACTAGGAACACAGAGGAGGGAAAAAGATAAGCGCATTGTCATCCACACCAAGCACTTAATAGTTTTAATTCTGAAAAAGCCTCAGGCTCAAGCTATTCATGGGGAGTTTCAATCTTAGAAGATGGTCAAATATCACATAGCTTACAGTGAAACATGGGCAAGAGGTGCAGATTGAAATGGTCACTTCCAAACCAAGCAAAAAGCTTGAGGTTTGTTACCCTATCTGTTAGGCACTGGGGTGCCATGTTGAGAGGCTGCAACGATGTTTGAAACTTTAAAAATTACTACATCCAACATAGGAAATAGAAAACATCAGATTGAAATTAGCTTAGTTAAAAGACACCAAAGCTGGGCGTGGTAGCACACGCCTGTAATCCCAGCATTTGGGAGGCTGAGACCGGAGGATCCCAGTTCATGGCCAGCCTCAGCTACCTAGTGAGGCACTCCACAACTTAGTGAGACCCAGTTTCAAAATAATGAATAAAAAAAATAGTGTTGGGGGTATAACTCGGAGGTAGAACACTCCTGAGTTCAATCCCTAGTACCGCAAAAAATAAAAAATAAAAGACACCAAAGCTTACTATGTCATCTAATCTAATATGCTTTTATACTTAAGTGTAAATATAAATTTCATCATATTAACCAGTTGTATAGCTCTTTAAAATCTAAGTTATAACAATTCCTTAAATATCTTTTTTTTTCTTTGTGGTATTGGGGATTGAACCCAGGGACATTCTACTTCCAAGCTACACTCCCAGTCCTATTTTTTATCCTTTATTTTGAAACAGGATCTCACTAAGTTGCAGAGGGCCTCACTAAGTTGCTGAGTCTGGCTGTGAATCTGCGATCCTCCTCTCTCAACCTCCCAAGTACTAAGATTACAAGCATGTGCCACCACGCCCAGCCTTAAATATCTTTAATAAGAAAATTACTTGCTAGACTGAACATATTTTAACATTTTGTTTGTTTTGGTACTGAGTATTGTACCCAGGGACATTCTACCTCCAAGATACACCCCCAGCCCTATTTTATTTTTTATTTTTGAAACAGGGTCTCACGAAGTTGCTGAGGCTAACCTCGAACTTGCAATCCTCCTGTCTAAGCCTCCCAAGTACTGGGGTTATAGGCATGGGCCACTGTGCCTGGCTACATTTTAACACTTTTGATATGACAGGGAATGGGAGCTCCAAAAGTAAGACTGCCCACTAGCCACTCTGCTCATTGGCTCAGCCTACCAATTTCAGACACGAAAACTGGAATAATGCCTCTCCTTTCTGTATACCCTGTTCTCCAAACTTCATTTATCCTGATTTGACCACTATGAAATTGTTCACTAGAAGGAAACAAATTTATCCCTACAGATGGCTCTGGATTCTGCACCCTGCTAGGGAGAGTCTTTCATGTAAGTGTGGGTGTAGTAAGAATTCTTTATTATATACACTTTACATTACCTTGGGATTTACCTGGACAGCCTCTTCATTATAATGCAGGAGAGCTTTCTGACCTGAATGAGTGAGGTTCACGAACACCTGGAGACACGGGTACTTCCCCTGACCTCTGCAGTCTCCACCGCAGGTGAGAGTACAATCCAGCCAGTCCTCCACGATGTGTGTGTGAATGGTAGTACAGTTTGATTCTTCCCTCCGAGTGCTTCAGGAGAAAAAATAAACATTCTTCACCTACTAGCAAAGTTAGTTCTACATTTCTAATATGGGAGCATTTGTCTATGTCAAGGTAATAGGGTAGAACCATTACAGAAGTCACACAATGATCCCAGAGTATGGAGGACTCCAGGAACACCACAGCAAATTGCCGAGTTTCATCACAGATTTTGTTTTTTGTTTTGTGTGTGTGTGTGTGTGTGTGTGTGTGTGTGTGTGTGTGTGTGTATGTGTGTGTGTGTGGTGCTGGAGACTGAACCCAGAGGCATTCTGCCTCCTACCTACATCCCCAGACCTTTGTTATATTTTTTGTTTTGAAACAGGGTCTAGAGCCGGGCATGGTGGCGCACGCTTGTAATCCCAGCATTCGGGAGGCTGACACCGGAGGATCCGGGTTCGAGGCCAGCCTCAGCTACCTAGTGAGGCACTCCGCAACTTAGTGAGACCCGGTTTCAAAATAAAGAATAAAAAATAGGGCTGGGGGTATAGCTCGGAGGTAGAATGCCCCTGAGTTCAATCCCCAGTACCGCAAAAAAAAAAAAAAAAAAAAAAAAAAAAAAAGAAACAGGGTCTAAGTTGCTGAGACTGACTTCGAATCTGTGATCCTCCTGTCTCAGCCTCCCAAGTACTGGTATTACAGGTGTGCACCACCACACCCAGCTCCATCTCAGTTCTGGTTCCACAGGCATATTTCTCACTATACCAACCCCCAATATTCTCTTAGACCAATGGTTTTCAAACTTCAGAATAACTCGAATGAGTCTGTTAAGATGAAGAACTGGTTAAATGTGGACTCCAGGGCTTCACTCCCAGACATTCTGGCTCAGTAGGTCTGAGCTGAGGCCCAGGAATCTGTACACGTAATTGTGTGTTTGTTTGTTTTGTAGTTGTGGGAATTGAAGCCAGGGGCATTCTACCTCTGAGCTATACCCCCAGCCCTATTTTATTTTTTTTTATTTTGAAACAGGGTCTCACTAAGTTGTTGAGGGCCTTGCTAAGTTGCCGCGACTGGCCTTGAACCTGCTATCCTCCTGTCTCAGCCTCCCAAGCCCCAGGATTACAAGAATGTGCAACCACACCCAGCTATTTAATATTATTTAAGATACAAGAATTTGGAGAAACAACCCATAAGTAATGTTACCCTTGATAGTATGCCACCAAGATTCACACTCAGAATTCTCATCATCTCCTGTATCTCATCACCTTGAGATGCACCCACTGGCCTGTCCTGATGAAAACATGCCTTTGGATGGTGCCCAGCTGTAATGCCTTTAGTCAACATAGCCTGCAGAAGTTCTGGTGACAAGTATAGTTCCAAAGGGTCAAATGCAAGCATGTAGGGAACCTACTAGGATGTTTACTTGTGCACACCATCAGTAAGTTCTTTAAAGTCAGGAGCTACATCCTGTTCCTCTTTCATTTCCTTGAAGCATAAGACACAATGCATCTCACATACTAGACACTCCAGTGTTGTGCTGAGTTAAAATTTACTTGGAAAACATTCCTGAGAACTTGTGCATATACTACACACAGAGAATGTTTTAGATGCTGTGGAAGTGGTAGATAAAGTTCCTGCCCTGAAGATCTTGGGGTGGTGGTGAGAAAGAAGCTATGTATATGAAATAATTAGACAAGTCTGAGATAAGGTAGATGGGGGTGAGAGAAAGTGCTGAGACTGAACATGTGGGACGAGCTCTTGGTATATCCTCACACTTGCATCTAAGTGGGTCTCTGTGTTTATTTCCTCTCTTGCCTTAAACAAGAAAATAGATTAGCAAGTCTAAAAGTCAGAATACTTGAAAAGCAGTATTCAGTTAGATTCACACCACACTCATTGATCTCAATGGCCAGATATAATCTCTTTTTTTTTTTTATTAACACACTAAACTTGAAACACACTGTGTTTGACCTCACGGCCCACAGCATAAAAATCACTGGGAGTACTGTGTGACAAATATGGCAGTAGCAGCCACGTCAGAGGGAGGGCTGTGATGTGAGCATGTGAGAGGGACTTTACCTGCGGCTGCTGACATCAAAGGCAGAGGACAGCGGACCCCAGGAGCCAGGGAATGAGGGTGGCCTCCAGAAGCTGGAACAGGAGAGGAAACAGACTCTCTTCTGGAGCCTCTAGAAAGGAATGTAGCCCTGCTGACACCTAGGTGTTAGTACTCTGGGGCCTATGCCAGTCTCCTGCCCAGAAAGATGTGAGAGGATAAATTCATGTAGTTTCAAATCATCAAGTTTAGAGTAACTTGTTAAACGCAGCAGTTACTGAAAATTTATTTCATGTGTCAAAATTAGTGCAAACCTAAAAATAAATTTGGAAAAATGTTGGTCAAGTGAAAATTGTAAAAATGGAAAATAAAGTTCTTCCATAGGTTTAGCTCTGGCCTGCTTTTTCACTTATTTATCTTATAATTTATCATTCATTCATTCATTCATTTATGAACCTAGGGGTGTTCTACCTCTGAGCTACACTCCAGCCCTATTTTATTATTTTTTTATTTTGAACAGGATCTCACTAAGTTGCTAAGGGCCTTGCTAAATTGCTGAGTATTTAAGCCTCCCAAGTACTGGGATTACAGGTGTATACTACCATACCCAGCTAATTTATCTCATTTAAACTAGGCATCTTGAAATAATATTTTAGAGTAACCTGCTTATCTGTTAAAACCCAAGTTCTCTAAAGTTGGACCAAGCACAAACTGCATATGATTTGAATCTCCCTTGAAGATTTCAGAAAGCTCCACGCAGAGAATATGACATTCTGTCCTATGCTCAGGAGTTAGTTAGGCCAGAGTTTTCAGGTGGAACCAGGGATGTATCTAGGGCTGAAAAATGAGCACATTCCCTCAATAGCATTGTGGGTCTATTTGTCTACAGCTGTGATAATACTCAGCATCTGAAAAATGAGGGATTGAGAAAATGGAGATAGGCATGAGCTGCCCAAGCCTTTTTCGCTACCATCTTTTATGGAGCAAAACTATTCTCTGAGATGGCACAAGATCATAAGGCAAGAGAACTCACCACTCTTTAGTATTCACTTAATTACTTAAACTAAATAATTTCCAAAATACTTAGAAAAGTAAAACGTGAATATGAACAACTGGCTGGGTGTGGTGGCTTACTCTTGTAATCCCAGTACTTGGGAGCCAGAGATAGGAGGATCACAGGTTCAAAGCAAGTCTCAGCAACTTAGCAAGGCCCTTAGTAACTTAGTAAAGATCCTATTTCAAAATAAAATTGAGGCTGGGGGTGTAGCTCAAAGGTAGAACCCCTGGGTTCAATCCTCAGTAGCAAAAATTTTAAACGAATATGAATAAATGTTTGGTGCCAGCTTGCAGCAGGTATCCTTGAGCCATCTCCCAAATATATGTGTCACATATTTAAAAAATAATCTGAGCTAGGTGTAGTGGTACATACCTGTAATCCCAGTACTTGGAAGGCTGAGACAGGAAGATTACAAGTTCAAGGCCAGCTTCAGCAACTTACACCCTCAGTAACTTAGTGAGACTCTGTTTCAAAATCAAGAATAAAAATAGGGCTGGGAGTGTAGCTCAGAGGAAGCATACCCCTGGTTTCAATCCCCAGTACCACAAAAATTATCATCATCATCATCATCATCTGACCTGACTGCATGTATACCTCTGTGTGTGCGCACACACACACACACACACACACACACACGCACGCACACACACACATACACACACACACTACACTTATATAGCTATATGTGATATGGGCATTTTTTTAAGTAAATGAGGAAAAGAAGAACAGAAAAAAAGAGACAAGAAAGCTGAAATGACCTCAGGAACCTAAGACCATCAGATCCCTTATAGTTACAATAATTATATCGCTTAGAATTACAAGAGCCACAAATCTAGCTCTGAGCTTCTAGCAGCCAAAGTAATAAAAGATGTTGTACAATGCATGATTCCTGGTTTACACTGAATAAAAGTAAGCTGGCTGATAAAGGGCAGAACAGTTTCTCCTGGTGCTAATACCAGAGAGAAAATTCCCCTGGGTCCTTGTAGTGGCAACGTGTGCTATAGTGGAGATGACCTCTACCTTTTCCCCTAACACTGATAACTCAGGAATGGCAGGAGCTCAATCTGAAAAATAACAAGAGTAGGACACTCACTTCCTTTCCATGGCCTCTTTCCCTTACTGGACTCCTAGGCCTCGTCTTCCCATTCTCCCTGGGCCTTCGGTTGTTCTTTCGATATCCAAAGTGAAATCGCCCCTTGCTTCTATGTGTATTTAATAAGGAAATTAGTTAAAAGAAAAGGAAGGAAACAAATATTTGTTGAACAACTACTATGAATCAGACAAGCATTGTCAAATTCAAAAAACTTGTGTTGTGCTCACATAGAAGGCTTAACTTTTCCTTGGGAAATTGATTTTTTTTTTTTTTTTTTTTTTTTTTTTTTTTTTTTTTTTTTTTTTTTTTTTTTTTTTTTTTTTTTTTTTTTTTTTTTTTTTTTTTTTTTTTTTTTTTTTTTTTTTTGGTCGTTCTGGGGATAGAACTCAGGGGAGTTCAGTCTCCAAGCCACATATCAGCTCCCCACCACCACCATTTTTTTAGTTTGTTAATATTGTTGTTGTTTGAAACAGGGTCTTACTAGGTTGCTGAAACTCTAAGTTACTGAGGCTGGCCTCGAACCTGTGATCTTCCTGTCTCAGCCTCCCACGTACTGGAATTACAGGCATCCACCACCATGCCTGACTGGGAAATAGGTTGTGTGTGTGTGTGTGTGTGTGTGTGTGTGTGTGTGTGTGTGTGTGTTACCGAGTATTTAACCCAGGGCATCCTACCTCTTAGCTACACTCCCAGACCTATTTTATTATCTTTATTTGGAAACAGGGTCTCCCTAGATTGATGAGAGTCTCATTACTTGCTGAGGCTGTCCTTGAACCTGCAATCCTCCTGTCTCAGCCTCCCAAGGACTGGGACTACAATCATGCGCCACCATGCCCCAATCAGAAAGTGATATTTTAAAGGGAGAATGTACGACATGTGACCTAAATGGATAGCTAATGTGTAGATTATGTATTGAGATATATGTGGAGTATAGAACTGGGCTGGGAAGAAGAATATCTTTCAGTTTTTACTCCCTTATTCCCTGCACCCAGCTGCTTCCCAGCATAGCAGAGGAACAGGCACCCTCCCTGTCCTATACTGCCATCAGGAGAACAGGGACAGGAGCAACCAAGGCCAGCCCCCCTCCTTTACATATTGCACCTAGGTCCCAGGCGAACTGGAAACTCAGCTCTCTGCCATGTCTCTTACCTGAGCATGAAGGGCTTTAGGATGGTTGTTCCCAGCAAGAAGAACATCAGGAGGGAGAAGCCCATCATTGCAAACCCCAGCAGCATGGCCCTGTCCTCTCCAGCACTGGATGGCAACTTCTTGTAGACAGCCAGTGGCTCTCCATCCTTGTAGTCTTGTTGTTTGTTCTTCCATGAAGTAGAAAAGCTAGTCCTTGGGGAAAGAAAGAGGGGAACTGTGATAAGCTCATAAAGAAGTGGGACGATCATTCACCAACATGGGGACGAGTGAATGATCCCGTTCCCAGCCACCTGTAGGTCATGTACAGATTCAACACAACACCACGAGATTCCCCATTCAAAGCTTTGTGCAGAGTCCACCTAAATAAACTAAAATGCCAGGTATAGTGGCATTCAGTACTTGGGAGACTGAGATGGGAGAGTCATAGGTTCAAGGACAGCATGCGGTAACTTAGTGAGACCCTGTTTCAAAATAAAAGATAAAATAGGGCTGGGGGTGTAGCTTGGAGGTAGAATGCTCCTGGCCCAGAACTACAAAAATAACCTAAAATGATGTTATCAAATATTTATACGTGTGTGTGTGTGTGTGTGTGTGTGTGTGTGTGTATTTGGTACTGGTAATTGAACCCCAGGGTGCTCTGAACTAAACCCCCAGCACTATTTTATTTTATGTTATTTTATCCTATACTAGGGATTGAACACAGGGGAATTCTACCTCTAAACTACAACCTCAGCCCTATTTTATTTTTTATTTTGAAATAGTCTAAGTTGCTAAGGGTCTCACTAATTTGCTAGTTGCTGAAGCTGTTCTTGAACCTGCAATCCTCCTGTCTCAGCCTCCCAAGTACTGAAATAACAGGCATGCACCATCTGTCTCAGCTATGTTAACAAATATTTTTAAGGATATTGTAACAAACAAGACTAAGTCATGTTGCCTGGTGGAAGTCTTTAGAGATCTGAGTCATCAAAGGAAAAGGATTAGTACCTATAAGTCGCTTTCATTTTATGTGTGTGTGTGTGTGTGTGTGTGTTAAAAACTGATTATCTATCCGGGATACTGCACATCCTTTCTGAAAATATTTGTTACATCCTCTTATGAATTTCATATGGAAAGAATGAGGGGAACAGTTCACACTAGGAATCCGCATTGTCCCAAAATGGCAGAGTTTGTATTCTTCTTTTGTGATCAGCTGTTGGCAACACAGCACGTCCTCCATGGACCTTCTGACCCGCAACCACATCTGCTCAGAATTAGAAAGTGTCCACTGCTTCTTTCCCTCACCCAGGTCTCCAGTCCTCTCACTGCTCTGCCTGTGCATCTCCCAGTGTTTCTTCTCTTTGCTCTGCCTGGAAACCTGCTCCAACAGAGGATGTGATAAATTCTTTCACAATGGGTGTCTAGTAGATGGTGAAATCCAACACAAAAGTCACAAAATGAAGGCCCAGGAACAGCATCCACATTTGGATGTGTTTTGGTTGGCCATCTCTCCAGTTCTCCTCCTCCTCCTCCTCCTCCTCCTCCTCCTCCTCCTCCTCCTCCTCCTCCTCCTCTTCCTCCTTCCTCCTCCTCCTCCTCCTCTTCATCCTCCTGCTCCTCCTCCCCCCTTCCTCCTGCTCCATTTTGTTTTTGGTACTGGGAACTGAATCCAGGGGCAGTCTATCTCCTAGCTCTATTTTATTTTGAAACAGGACCTCACTAAATTGCTGGGAGCCTTTCTAAGTTGCAGAGGCTGGCTTTGAACCTGTGATCATCCTGTCTCAGCCGCCCAAGTACTGGGATTACAGGCACATACCACCACATCACCCTCCTCCTCCTTCTCCTCCTCCTCCTCATCCTTCTCTTCCTCTTTCTCCTTCTCTTCCTCTTTCTCCTCCTCCTTTTAATGTGGAGTTATGGCTAACACTTTAAAATAATTTCTTATTAGCTGGGTGTGGTGACGCACACTTGTAATCTCAGCATTTGAGAGGCTGAGACCGGAGGATCCCGGTTCATAGCCAGCCTCAGCTACCTAGTGAGGTACTCCACAACTTAGTGAGACCCTGTTTCAAAATAAAGAATAAAAAATAGGACTGGGGATGTAGCTCGGGGGTAGAAGGCCCCTGGGCTCAATCCCCAGTATCTCAAAATAATAATAATAATAATAATTTCTTATTAAAATGCTTATTTCTGACTTTTGGAAAAAAAATCACAAGAGCCCCATTTCCACTTTGGAACAGCTGCCCGGGCTTAGAGGGACAGCGGCCAGGCCGGGCTGTGTCTCCAGTTTGCACAGGCCAGGCCACTGCCATGGTCAGTGTCACTGGTTTGCTGTTCCCTGATCAGTGGCCGGTTGAGTCTTGGTAGTATTTCTATTGAGAGGTTTTTGTGAAGTTGTAAGCCAAAAAAATGCAGCTAGAATGGTGAAAACTCTGATTCCACCAAGCTGCCTAAAATCCTTACTAAATGTTGAAACCAAGCAAAATCCTTATCAAGAGACTTGCTAGTTGTTCGTTTGTCCACCCCCTCCCCCCAAAGCATACTTCAGGCTTTACCCCACATCCTGGCTCATTCCACTCCCTTCTCTCCTTCTCTCCTGCAGCATCTTCAGACTGAGGGGGACACCAGGCACTCTATGATGTGTGTGGGGGGAGGGCTGCAAGCAGAAGTAAAAGTACCCGGCAGCACTTTGTGGTTAAACTACTTTGGAAAATGAGGATCTGGCCGGGAGTGTTATGTCTGCTTTGATACTTTAATCTTCCTCTATCCTTCCTTCCTCAGAGACCGGGCTCAGAAGAAAAAAAAATTTTTTTTTTTAATTTAAGCCAAAACATGTTTTAATTTTCAACACTTCTGATACATGGATTAAGGAGAGTTTTAACCCTAAAGTCAAATTTGGCTATTTTCTGTAGTTTCCAGGCCCCAATACCCTGCCATTTTCCCTTGTGCTCTGACACTGGACTTTCGTGGCTCTGTGTGGTAGGCATCCTGAAGGTTTGCTGTAAGATATCTATCCTAGGAGTTGAGCTTGGTGGCCCATGCCTGTAGTCTTGGTACTTGGGAAGCTGAAACAAGATCACAGGTTTGAAGCCAACCTCAGAAACTTAGCTGGGCCCTCAGCAACTTAATGAGACCCTGTTTCAAAATAAAAAATTAAAAAAAAAAAAAAAAAACAGTGCTGAGGGTGTAGCTCAGAGGTAGAATGTCCCTGGGTTCAAACTTCAGTACCAAAAAATAAATAGTACTCTAGGATGGATGTCAGGAAGCCTGCACCCAGAAGCAGAAGTACCCAAAGGGGAAGTGCAGAGCCGGAAGATGGTAGCAATTCATGGTTAAACTAATATAAATTAAAAAAAGATATTTATCCTCAGACTCTGTGAGTGATGAGGCGTATGAGTCTCTGTGGCGCTTCCGATACATCCATTAAATATAACCAATTATAATGCTATGTTACGTGAAACTAGCATAACCTGTTAGATTCTGATCTAATTTAGGAGCAAGGCAGTAAGACCAAACTTCCTATTGCTGTTTCTGTCCACTTTGTTGCAAAGCTTTTTTAAAAATTGACAACCCTGTAGGTCCCTTATTATTTTGTGTTTAGGAGATGGGATAATAGAAATAATCATTAAAAATGAACACATGTTCCATTTGGTTTAATGAAGATGCTGGCATACTTTACCAAAAAGCCTAAGAATAGCCAGGCATGGTGGCAACCTGCCTGTAATCCCAGTACTCAGAAGACTGAGATAGGAGGATCACATATTTGAGGCCAGCCTCAGCAACCTAGAGAGACCCTGTTTCAAAAAAAAAAATTTATTAAAAAGTTGGGGGTGGAGCCGGGCGTGGTGGCGCATGCTTGTAATCCCAGCATTCGGGAGGCTGAGACCGGAGGATCCGGGTTCGAGGCCAGCCTCAGCTACCTAGTAAGGCACTCCGCAACTTAGTGAGACTCGGTTTCAAAATAAAGAATAAAAAATAGGGCTGGGGGTATAGCTCGGAGGTAGAATGCCCCTGAGTTCAATCCCCAGTACCGCAAAAAAAAAAA